>JAPPVO010000003.1:19803623-19865891 GCA_030407325.1 Camellia japonica
TCAAAGTCGACGAAAACACAAATTTTTCGGATTAGAATGAAGCCCTCGACGAACTCTATCTTTTCTCCAAAGAACAAAGGTGCAGAGATCAAAGGGTGAGGGTGTATTTGAGGTTTAAAGGTGAGTTTTAGAGAAATGGAGAGTAGATCTAGGTTTTTGAAATGTTGGGCGAGAGAGAGAAATGAAAAAGTGATTGGAAAGTGATTTTCAAGGATTGATATACGCGCAGACCGCTCGAACAACCAAACCACTGCTCCAGTGACTAGACACAATAAGTGAGACAGCTCGAGCGAACAAGTTACCGCTCGAGCGCACAATGACAGCCTCCAGAAGTTTTACAGACATAGGCTAACCACTCGAGCACAAGAAAGACCATTCGAGCCAAGACCGGTCGAGCACAATAAAGTTCACTCGAGCTAAAAACACTACACTCCTAGAAATTTTGCAGACTTGCAAAAGTACTAGGAGTTTGCGAAGACCGCTTGAACGCGAGAAAGTTTGCTCAAGCAAACAAGCAGAATTCTGGGCAATAGCTCCTTTGAAAAAGGAATTCCCAACCTATTTCAAACGCAATCGCAATAACTCCTTTGAGAAAGTAATCTTTCTCATTAAACTAAGGTTTAAAATTTACAATTCCCCGGTTCACATACGAACCACAATTCATGTCCTTGAGTTAGTCAATAAGCTAGAAGACTTTACAAAAGAAATTTGCCTTAAAGGCTAACACAAAATTTCAAGGCCTCAACAAAGTAGGTTCACAACTCTTGTCACAAAAGACCCAGGTCTACACAAATAAAACGTTCTTGAACTATAACTTCCCAAAGACACAAAATGTAGGCTTCAAATCATTGCTATGGTGGCATACCGTCAGTTCCTGAAAAATCAAATAGGGTTTAACTATATGCCAGTAGATACATTTAACAAAGTATCTAATCATTCAAACCCATATATGGTACAATTATAATGCAAAAAAATAATAACCTAGGATTTAAGTTTAAACATTTAAAAATCATATGCCATTCTAGATAGCCGAGCCTATTTTAGTTGCATTTTTGCATGTGTTGCATTAGGCATCTTAACATAGCTAGGATCATGCATGATTTCTAACTAGCTTCTATTTTGGCTCGGAGTACACTATGAGTGTTTACGCTTTAGCATCCTTGCATGTGTGTAAGTGACTGCCATGATAGCATACTTGCCATGAAGCTATTTGCTTAACTGCCATAACTGCATGAATGCCTGTGGATGAAGGCTTCATTGCTTGAATTGGAACAATTCATCAAAATGTGCGTTTAAGCCCACTTGGAGTGGCAAATCATCATGTTTTTAAGCCCACCTTGTTTGGTGGCAAATCCGCGTCTTAGTCTACTTGCGAGTAGCAACTTCCAAACCATTTTCGAAAACAAAATGAGATGTGTTTCAACTTCAGTGATTTAGTCTATACTTGTGTTGTGCGCATCACATAGTAAGTTAGCTAATAAACGGAATAAGAACAATTGTTTTAAAAATTCACATATCATGTTAGTAGAGGCGATCTTTAATCGGGCGAGCGGGTGCTCATTTCAACTTTCCCTCTCGTACCCAAGTTCCTAGCCGAGGCAATTTGGTGATAACGGACAGTTTCCTTTGGCACGAGTCATGGGTTTCCTAAATTTCCCAAAAAAATTTAGGTGGCGACTTTGAAATTGGCAAAGCAGTCCATTTTGGCACTTTTGATTCAAAATCGATTTTTCTAAAAGATTTGCCGATTTGGACTCTTTGGTGTTTTCAGTTCACATTGCACTTGTGAGAAGATTCAGAACCGTGACAGAGTCCAAACTATAGTAGCTAGAACTACAATTCGCGCCTCGCGCGCGGAGCGGAGTTCCGGGCGAGCTACAGGCTCCAGTTTCTTTCTCCTTAATACATGGATTTTAAGAAAACTTTTCAATTTACTCAATGTATCAAAATTATCCACATTCTAGTAACATATAGTCTAAAGATTTTTTCAAATGCTTTTAGAATATGTACGCATCTCTATACAAACACAGGCTTTCATGTGCCGAACAAGTTGGTGGATTCTACTTAAGGTATATTATATTTTGATTTTGTTCTGCTCTTTTTAGCAATGATACACACATTTTATTTTCTTATAATTTATATTAAAAAAATGTTGGATTGAAAATGGTAGCTGTTAAATTTCCTTACCGTAAGAGCTCCAGGCCATGAGATAATTAAAAGTGTAGGACACCAACCATGCAATGAACCAATTCACCAGTGTTGCTAAGCTTCCACCCACCCCTTTTACATTTATAGGAAATATCTACAGTAAGAGGAAACTCTCAGCTTGATGAAATCATAGATGGAAATGATGATTCTGCAGTTTTACATACCTCAGACATTATAACCCAAGGAACTGCTCCCATTCCTACTGAAAATGCTCCTATGTATACCTGACCAAGAAAAACAGTTGTCGTATAGAATAAATTGATATTGGTGGAAATTTTGGTTTTAGAGAGTTGAAAGTATTACCAATATGCCAGTTACAGCAAGTATTGGTGATGCATTGACTGCTATTTCGTGGACCTGGTCCACACAATGATCATTGCAGATCAAAATTAAAACCAAAAAAAAAAAGAAAAAAAAAAAGAGAGCAAAGCTCTTACTATTAATTGTTTGAAAATTACCTCTAGATAGAATGAAATCGCTGTTAGTGCACAACCTATGACCAATCCTGATCCAGAAACCTAGAATGAAAAAAAATCTGATCTTACTTAAGGAGGAACCGGAATGGCATATTTGAAGCTAATAGTACATCATACTAGGATTTACCAATAAAAGGGGTTTTCTTCCAGCTTTGTCGATTAAGGTTGCACCTAGAGCAGTAATAGGTACCTAAAATAAGAACACTAGAACCAATTCATTGTAAGAAGAGATATCTGGATCTCCAGGGAGCTGAGGGAGTGAACATTGATAACCTGAATACACGCGTAGATTATAGTTCCAGTGCTGGAAGGAAATCCTGTGAGATTAGATATGCAATTATTGAAGTTATTGATTATAAAATTAAACTAATGTTAACTTAATATTCAGAGTTGACCAGTCGACTTTGCTGTTTAGGAGCTGGAAAATAGAGGTTACGTTGTTTTGGTTAGGGGATTTGAGGAGGGATTTGGAAAGGGAAAGGGAAAGTTAGGTAAAATGTGAATAAAATATATTTACATTTCACCTAGTTTCACACACCTTTTCCCTTTCCCTTTCCGAATCCCTCCCCAATCCCCCAACCAAACACAGCATTAGTGAAGTTATGAACACTACAAAACGTTTAGTAAAGATTCAAAAAAGAATACGGATAGAATCAAGATTTTATAACTTCCACGATTTTCTTTCCCCCCTTCTTGTCCCAAGGGGCTTGCACCAGGCTGCCATATCTTCTTTTTTCTTTTTTTCTTTCGTTTTATTTATTTATGAGAATTATAAAATCCATTTACCTGCTGTATCGAAAATACTGGCGACATAGAAACAGATTCCATTGATTCCCCCTAATTGTTGACAAACCATCAGTCCAACTCCAATCTGGTGAAAGGAAACAGTGATAAAAAAATTAAAAAAATAGGTGGGAAAAATGATTACAGCTGAGTATCAAACTTTACAGAATGAAAGGTATCAGCTAGGCAATGAAGAAAGATAATTTGTAATAGGTTCAAGAAAAAGAAATATATTACAAAGACTGAGCGCAAGTATCTTCTTTGAAACAAATCCAGCAGTTTGGCCTTTGGGAGCCGCTGAAGGGTTTCTATGTAATCCTGTCAAGCAATGACATAACCCTGCTTATCATTTTCCAAATTCTCTGAAACATTTTCAATGAAGACTGAAGTTTTAGAGTTTAGAAGTATGAACTTGGATGTCAGCTGCCTCCTCAGATATATCAGCATCCTTGCCACGGAGTCTCTGTAGTGCAGCTTCAAAATCTTTCTGATGTCCTATCTTTGCCTGTTTTCATGCTAGGATCATTATCAATCTTTTGCCTTTCTCTGTATTCTCCATAACAATACCATCATAATAATTCAATTTTTTTAAGTTCTTACCAACCATCTGGGAGACTCTGGAATCAAAAAGAGACCCAATAGCAGAATGGCACATGGAATTAGTCCTGCAAGCACTTACCAAGTCAGTACCTTGGTATTTGATAGTCGCTCTAATACTCTCTAGTTTTGAATTTGTTTTTCTATGCATATGTTGCCGAGTGCCAGGATT
Source organism: Camellia japonica (assembly GCA_030407325.1). Lineage (NCBI taxonomy): Eukaryota > Viridiplantae > Streptophyta > Magnoliopsida > Ericales > Theaceae > Camellia > Camellia japonica. The sequence continues at coordinate 19,807,860 of JAPPVO010000003.1, forward strand.
TCACCTATTAATGCTAAAACTCTCCATGTCAGCACTGTCCCAATTATGTAGGAAACGGAGACACCAGCAACAATCATGACCTGTAGAGTAAGAATAAATTAGGTATGGTATTCATTAATTGCTTTTTCTTATTAAGCTGTCAATTTTTTTAATTATTTATTATATATTTTATTTGCTCTACTTTACATATGAGAATGCATACTCAAAAAATCTTCTTTGTTTGTCTCTTCCCATGTCCAATATCAAATAGAGTTGTTTCTTGTATTTGTTCAGGTGTGTGAATTTACCTGGTTTAGGGTTGTCAACGCTCCTCGTAGACTCTTGGGTGCTATTCAGCTATAAATACAGGTACCTTGTTACCAATAAAACATTGGTGTCAGCAAAGTAAATAGTATATGACAGCTCATAAAAATTCTTGTGAATCAAGTAACATGAAGTGAATTATTAGAAAAAAAAGTGAAATGTACCACATAGGAAAGACTCCCATTGCATATCTGTTGCTAGTCTTCCAATGTCCAAAACTAAAGCCCCCTTTTGTAACAATGAAGAAAGAAATATCAGGTTACTGTGTTCTGTCTGAAATAAGGTCTCATAATGACTTAAAAGAGTAAGATGATACAAACCTCAGCAAAGTATATGGCTAGCCAGCCAGCAATGCAGAAACCGCTAGATACTCTCATTGCCTGCTCTCATTTCATATTTGGCACATCATTACTACTGGTGTTTTCAAAAATGCAGGAAGTTCTAGACTGTATAATGGTTGATAGATCATGGCTTACCCATTTGCGACCAATGAAATCAGCTATGGGTCCACTTGTAATGCACCAATCATCGCACCAAAAGTCAATATGGAACCAAACAATGAGTACTGCAAAAGGAGAGTGTCAAAATGAAGTTTCAAGTTAAGATTTGAGTGACTTGCCTTGTGTTGATTATTCTGAATGAACAGAAACTAGATATGACCATTTATCATCCTCATCTATGAATATTGTTTCATTAGCCTTTGTGATTTATGGTTTTTCTGATAGGATTTGTGATAATGGAAATATATGATCATTATACATCCAGGATAACCTCTTTCACAGGAAGGAAAATTAATGTTTAACAAACCCTCTGCTAGTGATAGATCGAGATCGTCCGTGATGGCCGACTGAGTAGTGTGATGAATAACCTGCCTGAAACCAACAAATTATGACACCTCAGAATTGCCACCAAAAAACTTCTACTTTTCTAAGAAACTTGTTCTGAATTTGTGCTTTGGTTTGTAATGTCTTCAACTATTTTCTTTCAGCTTTAGTGAACATGAAATGAAGTTTGATTAAATGATTGGCACCTACACAGGTTCCAAATGCATAAGAACCAACACTGCGACCAAGGTACTAAGGTAAACCATCCATTCATGCTCCATAGTACTGCTTTTGTGGCTCTCATCTTTGGCACCATAGCCATCTTCTCCATCACTCGAGTCTTGTCTTCTGGTATAAGTGGCTCCCTTATCTCTTCTTGCAAGCTGTTCTCACCTTGCTGTACCTCCTGCCCGTTGCCCATCTTTCCCATCTGGTACGCTTATTTCTATGGCTAAATGTAACTAAGCTAGTAGAAGAAAAATTTTCACATATGTTTAAGAACTAAGGAAGTACATGTGGAAGACTAGTGGATGGAACTTCTTTCTAGGACAAAAGAAAAAAGGGTAATTATAATACACTTTGAGGTTTGATTAAAATACAAATTATTTTATGTGATTTTAAAATTATATTTTATTTCTTGAGATTTTAATTTCATAACAAATCGTTTATTTTTATTAAATAAATCATCAAGTCAATTAACAATTTTAATGATGTTAAAAATATGTTTTAATTAATAATTCAGATAATTTTATTATTATATAGGAGAGTAATTATGAATTTTATTTTTTATTATACTATTAAATACAAAATTCTAATAAAGAGTATTTATAATTTTTCAAATCATAAAAAATAATCTATATTTTAAATAACTCACAAAAGGTATATTTATAATTTACCCAAAGAAAAGAGACGAGCCTTTTAAAATTTCTACATTGATTTCTACTCTCTTATCCGATAGTGTGCCTGTTTGGCAGAACTTAGCAGCTTATTTCAGCTTTTAGCTTAATTTAAATTATTTTGATGTGTTTAGTTTAGCTTATAGTTTATAGCTTTTTGGAAGTCAGAAATCAGCTTATTCTTTATGTGGGGCAGGAGATTCTTAATTTATAAGTCAGAATCAGCTTATGTTCATAGTTATAAGCTATAAGCTATTTAGAGATAAGTTATAAACATTTTTCCACAACTCTACCAAACAGGCCCAGTATCTTGATTCTAGTTAGCTGGCCAAGTAAGCCAAAAAATAAAGTTTGAGAAAAAAAAAAAAGGGACGGTCCCACTGTATAAGGCTCCTCTCCTATCAGTGGAGAGTCTGAGAAGGGTTTGATATATTTTAAACATTAATGTTAATACTCATTTGGTCAAGTAATCTCTATCTCCAGACTCCAACTTGCCTTTGTCGTTTTTTGTTTAGGTGAATAACTTGACTTTGTCGTCTGTGCATGTTTTAATGTGTAATATTCATTCATTTTAGGGCAAATTGCATATACTTCCTTCGAAGTTTAGTTAAATTACAGATATTTTTTTGAGGTTTTGAAAATTACAGATATCTCTCTGAAGTTTATATTTCATAACAAATTACTCCATGAGATTTATATTTCATAACAAAATTACCCCCATAATTTGTTATGAAAATATAACATTTAGGAGGATATCTATAATTTCTCAAACCTCAGGGAGTATTTGTAATTCTGCTAAATCTCGAGGGTATATGTAATTTGCCCTTCATTTAATTGTTTGTTTAGTTATATTGATGGTGGTGATGTATTTTATCAATCCAACTGCTTGGGGAGGTAGTGTTTGGTTTGATTTTTATAACATGATTTTGATGAAAAAATTAAAAAGATTGTTTGGTTAACTAGTTTTTAAATACTATTCAAAACTTATGTAGTGTTTGATTTAATTTTCAAAACTCAATTTCTGTTTTCATATCATTATTTGAACATCAAAATTTATAACTAAGTAAATTTTTAAAATACAATTCAAAATTACTTTCAAAACTCCTTTATTCTCTTTTTTCTTATTTATTTTAATCAATCAATCAATCATATCACTTTTTCTCTCTCATATCTCATCTCTTCTCTCAATTCTCTCACATTTTATACATCTATTGATCCAATCCCCTTTGACACCGACATGGAGAAGTAGGAGGCTGCCTGGATCGACCTACTGGAGCGCACTCACCCTTGTACCGGCCAGTCATGGTCAAATAAAGTTGGTTCGTTAAGCCGTTCCGAGGGAGCGAGCCCGAGATGCTAGAGGAGATGGAGCAGTACGCTCGGGGCTCCCTGATGTTTGTCCTCGGTTACCACCTTGTTTTCGAATAGGTGGAACATCGTGGGCTTATATCTGTTGAGCGCCCTGGTGACCCTTCCCCGGTACACTTCTATGACTGGGGGCGGAGCTGGCCTCGCCATCCTGTACGGCTATATGAGCTCTACTACCCGCCTGAGTCAAAGTCGACGAAAACACAAATTTTTCGGATTAGAATGAAGCCCTCGACGAACTCTATCTTTTCTCCAAAGAACAAAGGTGCAGAGATCAAAGGGTGAGGGTGTATTTGAGGTTTAAAGGTGAGTTTTAGAGAAATGGAGAGTAGATCTAGGTTTTTGAAATGTTGGGCGAGAGAGAGAAATGAAAAAGTGATTGGAAAGTGATTTTCAAGGATTGATATACGCGCAGACCGCTCGAACAACCAAACCACTGCTCCAGTGACTAGACACAATAAGTGAGACAGCTCGAGCGAACAAGTTACCGCTCGAGCGCACAATGACAGCCTCCAGAAGTTTTACAGACATAGGCTAACCACTCGAGCACAAGAAAGACCATTCGAGCCAAGACCGGTCGAGCACAATAAAGTTCACTCGAGCTAAAAACACTACACTCCTAGAAATTTTGCAGACTTGCAAAAGTACTAGGAGTTTGCGAAGACCGCTTGAACGCGAGAAAGTTTGCTCAAGCAAACAAGCAGAATTCTGGGCAATAGCTCCTTTGAAAAAGGAATTCCCAACCTATTTCAAACGCAATCGCAATAACTCCTTTGAGAAAGTAATCTTTCTCATTAAACTAAGGTTTAAAATTTACAATTCCCCGGTTCACATACGAACCACAATTCATGTCCTTGAGTTAGTCAATAAGCTAGAAGACTTTACAAAAGAAATTTGCCTTAAAGGCTAACACAAAATTTCAAGGCCTCAACAAAGTAGGTTCACAACTCTTGTCACAAAAGACCCAGGTCTACACAAATAAAACGTTCTTGAACTATAACTTCCCAAAGACACAAAATGTAGGCTTCAAATCATTGCTATGGTGGCATACCGTCAGTTCCTGAAAAATCAAATAGGGTTTAACTATATGCCAGTAGATACATTTAACAAAGTATCTAATCATTCAAACCCATATATGGTACAATTATAATGCAAAAAAATAATAACCTAGGATTTAAGTTTAAACATTTAAAAATAAGTAAAACAAACATGCTCATTGCATGAAAACCTTATTTGAAACAGGGGAGTAAACAAGCCATGAATCCTTGTAGGAGTCTCAACACATATACATATACATATATATATATATACACATTTGTAACCGAAAATATCTCCCACATTTACCGACTACAATACAGCAGGACGTGGGCATCCAAAATCATCAGTTTTTTCACTTTTGCTGACTATTATACTGCAGGACCAGTGGACACCCAAAAATATTTTCCCACATTCGTCCGGCGATAAGTGCAGACAAGGAAATTGGACACCTTGGCTCCCCGTGCGAGTACCAACAACACACAACTCACACAACTCTTTTCAAAAATCGACTCCCTACCCCAGACTCATACTCTATTTACCTCCCTTTGAACCATTTTTCAAAAGAACCAGTTTCCAATACCACAAGAAATAAATACAGAAACAGGATTTATAATTTCATTTATATCCTAATCATAATCTCAGGTCAACATTTGCTATTTATGAATCTCATTCTTTAATCATCCATAAAATCTAAAAGATTGAAGATACATTAGGTCGCAACATCATTCTCAATCAAAATAAAATTAGGGTTTCAATAATTTTGGGGCTTTCATTCGATCTTCATATATGTATAGATTTTTAACATCAATGTTCAATTTATAAGGAAAACCAGGTGAAGCTCCAACATTAATAAAACAAAATTCTCTTATTTGTCAAGTAAAAGCTTAATCTCACTCATTCATAAAGATCAAGTCTTATATTTACAATCATACCACATCATCATCTTCAAATCAAAGAGATACTAAGTTAAATGTAACCCTACCTCAAGCAAAGAGCAAGAAAGCTAGACTTCTAGAAGAATCCTTCACAAAACCAAGATCCGATCGGTAGAGAGGATAATCTTCACGTGTACTTGACTTCTTGCCAGTGATTTAGGCTAGATCTTAGAGAAATAGAGAGATTTAGAGTGAGAAACTTAGGATTTTCGAAAAAAGGGAGAGGAGAAAGAAGATAGAAAGAAAAAAGATGAAAAATAATCTAGAGAGTGCCTCTTTAAACTGCTGATTTCGTGCAGACTGCTTGAGCGGTTTTTTCATCGCTCGAGTAGTGAACTAGGCTTCTCAATATTTTTGTTAGCAAAATGAGATACTGGGAGCCTTGCATCTTCGCTCGAGTGACCATTAGTTTGCTCAAGCGGTCCACCCTAGCCTGCAAAACTACTGGATGCTCTCAATCTTCGCTCGAACGATTTTTTTATTGCTCAAGCGATCACCTAGAACAAAATGTCACATAACATCTACAAGATAACTCCCAAAATTAACCTTGGCTATTATTAAATACCCACTATAACTGGTTTTTTGAGCTCCTCAGAGGGTTTAGTCTCCTCGGATGCGATTCCCTACAGTTTAGACTCCCATGGTTCTGAATCTGGTTTCACAAGTGTAATGTGAAACAAACAAAAATGACAGTCCAAATCTGGCAAATCCCAGAAAAATCCACTAATTGCAAGAGATGTCAAAAATGGACTGCATTGCCAGAGTTCAGAGTCGCCACCTAATTTTTTTGGGAGAATTAAGAAACCCATAACTTGTGCCAAAGGAAACTTGTCCGTTATAACCGAAATTGTCTCGGTTCAGGAACTTAGGTATGAGAGGGAAGGTTATGATTTGAGCATCCCACTTACCCGATTAAAGATCAGACTTTACTAAATCATAATGTGAATTTTATAGACATTATATGCTCACGTTATGATTATTAATATACTAACATTACTATGTGAGACAAACAACTATAGACCGTGTTACTTACTTTGGAATGCTTTGATTTCATCCAATTTGGAAAGAGTTTTCGAATATGTGCAACTCAAATGAAAAATGAGCTCATATGTGCAGCAATCAAAGCCATTCAAATTTAAGCAAAATAGCCTCCATCCACAGGCATTCATAGAGATATTTCAAGTAAGTAAGTAGCCTCATGGTAGTATGCTCAACATGGTAACAACAAACACACTTATGATATGCAGAATTTGTCGAAAGAATATAAATCGAAAATAACTTGCATCAGGATAGGTAATTTTCGGCCTTGAACTTTACTTAGTGATAACCTATCAGACTTACTAGCTAACCAATGGATGCGATGCCTTGAATTGTTCAGCCGTTTTTGTAAGCCAAGACAATAGATTTCACACAAAATATCTTCTGACACATCATAGTTCTTACGGTTGTGTTCATTTTGGCCTTGAACGCTCCTGGTTATTCATGAGTGCTTCTAGAGAATTTAGCCTCTTTATTCTCATAAAACCGGCCCTAGTTCGATACTCATATAGATGATTCTTACTGTGAGTATCTCTTATACTCGTCTTGATTTTTATGCCTAAACCAAGATATAAATAATCATTAAAAGCGAAACTTATCCTTAAACCCCTGCATATAACACATGTTGCAAATATCACTCTCACCATAGGAATGCGTAGGAAATTTTAATCCCTTGGTGATTTCTAGCGAGCCACACATAACTTATTTTTCCCTTTAAACTTATTTCTTGGGATCTCCAGTCATCTAAGTAGGGTTACCATTATGATGACTCTTATGTAATAGGCTTTAATCTCATCTCCTTTGATGAACTATACACTCGCTCTTTAGTCAAACCTTTTGTTAATAGATCCACAAGATTCTCTTTAGATTTTATATAATCTATAGAGATTATTCTATTTGAGAGCAATTACCTCACGGTATTTTGTCGACGACGAATATGTCGTGACTTATCGTTATACATATGACTCTGTGCTCTGCCTATTGCAGATTGACTATCACAATGAATGCAGATAGCTGGCACATGTTTTGGCCATATTGGAATGTCTTCTAAGAAATAGCGAAGCCATTCGGCTTCTTCTCTTGCTTTGTCTAAAGCAATGAACTCAGATTCCATTGTAGATCGTGCGATGCATGTTTGTTTCGTGAATTTCCAAGAAACAGTAGCGCCTCCCAGAGTAAAGACATATCCACTAGTGGATTTTGAATCTTTAGTATCCGATATCCAATTGGCATCACAACAACCTTCCAGTACTGCAGGATATCAAGTAAAGTTCAAACCATGATCACAGGTAAATCTTAGATATCTAAGAATCCGAATAATCGCTTTCCAATGGTCTTCTCCGGGGTTACTAGTGTACCTACTCAATTTATTGACAGTATAAGCTATATCAGGATGAGTACAATTCATTAGGTACATTAGGCTTCCAATGATTTGGGAGTATTTTAACTGAAACACCGCATCACTTTTATTTTTTGATAAATAAAGACTGATGTCTAGAGGTATTCTAGCTACATTCATATTATCCTTGATAAATTTACCAAGAATTTTCTCAACATAATGAGATTAAGATAATGCATACCCATCAGATGTTTTAGTAATTTTCATTCCTAATATAACATCTACGACCCCCATATCTTTCATATCAAATCTTTTGTTCAACATTTGCTTGGTTGATTTAATCATGTTTAGACTGCTTCCAATGATAAGCATGTCATCTACATAAAGACAAACGATGACATAACCTTTGTTAGTGTTTTTAACATAGACGCACTTGCCTCATTCGTTTATCTGAAACCCATTAGTAAGCATAGCATGATCAAATTTTTCATGCCATTGCTTAGGAGCTAGTTTTAATCCATAAAGAGATTTTACAAGCCGACAAACTTTCTTTTCTTATCCTGGCACTACAACCCTTTCAGGTTGCTCCATATAGATCTCTTCATTTAGATCACCGTTTAAGAAAGATGTCTTGACATCCATTTGATGTATCTCTAGATTATACAACGCTATGATAGCAATAAGCATACGGATGGATGTTATTCTTGTCACAGAGGAATATGTGTCAAAATAGTCCAGACCTTCATTTTGCCTATAACCTTTTACTACAAGTCTTGCTTTATATTTGTCTATTGAACCATCTGCTTTCATTTTTCTCTTGAATATCCATTTATATCCAAGAGATTTAGAACCAGGTGGAAGATCCACCAATTCCCAAGTATGATTTTGTATAATGGATTCAATTTCATTATTAACAGCCTCTTTCCACAAAGGTGCTTTAGAGCTTGTCATTGCTTCCTTAAAGCTTTGAGGTTCATTTTCTAACAAGTATGTCAGAAAATCTGGACCAAGGTGTCTTGACCCAACCCCAGGGGCTTAGGATTGGAATCGCAACTTACTAAATAATTCTAAGCTTAACAAATGAAATGGCGCAGGCGCAGGCAGAAGCAAAACGAAAGTAGGAAATAATTAAACAGAAAATTAACTTCATTATACTATTTTGATAAAAAGTACATCTATAGGGCTTTTATTATTTTATTATTCAGTGACCGACCATCAGTAAAAACAAAAGGAAGAAAAGAAAAGAAAAACACAAAATAATGGATCAGTTTCAAATTCTTGTACGGGTTCCACTACACGAGGTTACGGGTCTTCCTGACATCTCATCCCCTGAAAGGGTAACAGCTATAAGTACACAACAGAGTGAGAAATATCATACCAAGAGTATAGGGAACACAAAATAATCATGGATGGTTAGTTAAGCCAAAATAGTTACATAACTTAATTTGAAATAACAAATTATTCAAAGTGGCAGAAACTGAAATGTAGAAATTATGTAAATAAATAACCATAACTACGGTACAGAACAAAACAGAGGTCATTGGAGTGACAGTCAGAACAGAGGTCAATGGATCCATGACAAACAGAAGACCACAAAGTGGCCAAACAGAGACCAATGGTTATTTAAGGCCCCCAAGACATGAGACTCCCATGATGGTACTTACAGAAAATAATTGTTTACAAAATCATTGTCAAATAATTTCTAAAGTTTAAACAAACATATCCATGGGTTTCATTTTAAGCAAATGGAGTTCAGAAAATAATTAACGTAATTAAAATATAAATATAAGTTATAAAACATAACTTGTATAAAATAAATTATGGCAATTCAAAACATACGTAAAATATATTATGGTGACTCAAGGTATAATATAACTCACTGTAGACACCTCATTTTTGACGGCCCTTACGACTTGGACGTCATCGCTTGCACACCCGATGATGAGTGTATATACTTGTCAAGTGCTCGAAGTCCTCAGCGGAATGCCACAGCTTTGAGCCTTTTAAATCTTGTACCCTTGTTGCCCTGTTTTGGACCAAACCCAATGATCTTCAAGCCTGCAACCCTTGGTGGCTTGCCGGCCACTTCTTTGGATTGTCGGCCATCACTTCTGGTTGCTAGCCACCAATGATGGCCTGCTGGCCACCAATGTCTTTTGCAGATATTTTGTGACAGTTGTGCCAGCTGTTTGCACAGATGCTTGCATCTGCTCCCATGTGTATGGCTGGATGTTTATGAGGGAAATTCATGTTTTTTATATATAGATGACCTCCCTTCTCATATTTGGAGGTTAGAAAAATTTTAGAGCAAAATTTTTTCTCTCTCTACAATTCTCTCTCTCTCTTACAAATTTCTTAACCCTTGCTTACATATTCTTCACCTTTGCCTATGCACTTTTAACCAAACCTCTCCATCTTTGAGTTAAGGTATCTTTGAGCCTTGCTTGAGCTCTTGAGGGTGTATTTGCCTTGGTTTATTGCTTGGAATTGGTTCTCCTCTTCAAGAGGTATAAGGTTTTTCCTCTTTACTTGTTTTATTCACTCTTTTTCTTACTATTTTCCAACTATTTTTGGACTATAAAAATTCTGTATTTTTGGGCTGAAGCTTGGGTTTTAAGGCCAAAAAAAGTTGAGGGGTGGTTCACCATTCATTATATCTTATTCTTAAGGCTTTTACCCTTGTGTTTCCTACCTTTGCACTATCTTTTTTTGAGCTTTTAAACACTGATTCTCAGAGCTATTTCAGTGGCTAAAATCTTTGAAGTCCAAAATTAGAGGTGCTAGCCTCCCCTCCTTGTGTTTTGCTTACTAGTCTAGCATGCTCCATGTTCTAGCATATTGTTCTAGCTATTTTTGTCTTAATTCTAGTATGTTTTAAGGCTGTTTTTAGACTATTTTAGAACTGTTTCTAAGTGTTTGTTGCATTTGAGCTTTGTATTGCATGTTTATAGTGTAATTGTCCTCATAAGCTTGGTGTTTTAGGCATTAGATACCATCTTATTTGAGTTGATTGTATTTATTTATGGCTTTCCATACTTGTGATTACTCTTAATCACCTCTGCAACCTCCCTTCTTTCTTGACTTTTGTTTTTCTTTGAAAGTGCTTTCAAACTACTTATTTATTTAAGCATGAGATTGAGATGTCATGCTCAATGGTTTAATCCCTTTGGGGGTTCATTACCAATGGTATGATGTCTCTTTCATGCCCAAAGCAACTCTTGGTTTGAGCCCTCTTTCCATTAGATGACTTAAATTCAGCTTTGGACTTAATTTATTAAAGAATAGATGGTAATCTAAAATGAAGTAATAAAATTAAGACTAAAAATAATGCAAGATAATAACTTGTTAGGGTTCAATCGGATGTTAATTGAAGTCTTGAGTCTTGAGTCGTTTCATACTCATTAGTGATGAAAACGATTCAAGATTCATTGTCAACTACTTTCCTTGATCTTTCATAATAGGGAGGTAGTTTTGAGAGTCTTGTTTTATTGCATTTATTGAACTTGCACACTTTAGTTCATAAGCCATCATGCAATGAAGTTGCATAGATTGATGGTTTGTGAATGAAACTTACAACTCATTTGATTTGTTCATGATAAGGAGGGGTAAATTATGCAAACAAATACTTGAGAATACACTGTCTCTGCTCTATTTGCTCTCTGTTGCAACAAGGAAATTTTGTCATCAGTGGCCGGCAGGCCCTCTGCCGGCCACTAGTGCAAAATTCAGCAATGTACTCCCCTAGCAGAACAAAGTTGGTCTGGAGGTGGAAATCAAAGCAAGTGATCTACTGTGTAACAAAGGCATTCAGCAGTAGAAACAATGGCCTTTTTGGGTGAAAAACCGCATTCATACATGAGTCCTCCATTGATCCTCGGGATCCATGTTGTAACAATATTAGTGTTGTGCTTGAAGTAGTGGCTTTGTAAATTAATTAGTTAGAATAACTAATTTGTTACATGTTGTAATTCTTTAATTAACTAAATTAGTTAATTAATTCGGTTTGTAATAATTAGTTAAGTAGTTTGGCTATTTATTCATTTCGGTTTATAATAGATTAATTAGCTTAGCTTTAATTAGTTAGCTAGTTAGTTTATTCGAACTCTCCTTCGTGAGAGCGCAATGTTGTAATAATGTATATGTCTTTCAACCCCACGTCTTTTTCCTTTTTATTTAACTGTTTATAATGGTTAGCTTAGGGCATCACGTTTTGTTTAGCATATCTCATGTTTGCATTCACTCGAATAACATGCACCGAGGCTTGGTTCATCATTCTAACTTGCATTTTTTAGTTTAAACATTCTTTGAATACGTGCTTAGACCAAATGTTATTTAATTGCTTCATATGCCATATTAGTAGTCGAGCCTAGTAATTGCATATCGCGTGTGTTACATTAGTCATATCACATAGTTAGGAATCATACATTTTTGTAACTCTTTATCATCTTCTTTGGCTTGGAGTACTAGGTGAGCCTTTACTCGCTTTAGCATAATTGCATGAGTGTGACTGTTGCCATGTCTAGCATGCTTACCATGAGGCTAAGTGCTTAATTGATAAACTGCTTGAATACCTGTGGATGAAGGCTAGTTGCTTGAATTGAAATAATTTGAGTAATGTTCATATGCGATCACTTTTTCAAGTGGTACATATTCAAAACTCTTTTCGAAAACAAATATGAATCAAGTGTTCCAATTCTTGCAATTTAGTCTATACTTGTGTGTGCATATCACATAGTAAATGTTAGCCTAATAAACTGGAACAAAAACATATAATGTAGATAAGATTCACATCATGATTAGTAGAGGTCGATCTTTGATCAGGCGAGCTGGGGTGCTCAATTCATAACCTTCCCCTCTCGTACCTAAATTCTCGAACCGAGACAATCTTGGTGATGACGGACACGTGGCCTTTGGCACGAGTCATGGGTTTCCTAAATTTCTTAAAAATATTTAGGTGGCGACTCTGTATCTAGCAAAGCAGTCCATTTTTGGCAATTTGATTCAAAATCGATTTTTCAAAAGATTTGCCGAATTAGAACTCTTTGGTGTTTATCTATTTCACATTGCACTTATGAGATCAGATTCAAAACCGCAGGAGTCCGATACTGTAGGGCTTATTCGTCTTTCGAAAGGGGGCGCGAAAAAGTCAAGTTACAGTTTCTGGCGACTCTGCTGGGGAAAGAGAGAACTTGACTTGAACTTCATGATATGAAATTTTATCTACACTTATATGTTTCTTTGTATTGCATTTGCATTGGTGCATTTAAGTCACTGTGTTTGCCATCTGCTATTCGCGAACGGTTTGCTGGAGGGTTGCCGAAAAGCTTGCCAAAAGGCTAACTGGTCATAGGCTCTGCCACGATGGGAACATAACCCTTGGATGCGGACTACCGCTGTGTCGTTTGATCCTCCTTTCACTTCTCGGTGTTAGGTGTGAGAGGTATTGTCAAGCCCCAAAATTTGGATAATTAAATATTAAATTAGGACTAAACCCCAATTAATATTCCATCATCTAAATCCTAGGGGTGAAACAAAAAAAACTAAACGCCAACCGAATCATCTACCATAATTTTATAACTAACCAATACCTCAAACATTAAAGTAACGATACGTAGTTAAAATAACTTAAATAATGTACGGTTACAAACCATGTCAATACTAAAGAAAAAATATCCCAATACTAAAGACCTAAAAAATAAAAAAATAAAAAAATACATAAACTAATATGAACCCTAAGCTCAAGAAAATCAAAAGAAGTCCAAATAACATGTCCTACGATCATAGTTATTTCTTTCAGAACCATAGCCTCTATTGATCCTATAAAGGAAGCTCGGCCACGCTTAAACAGAACGCACCCGAGTTGCCAAGAGATAAAACGGGTCAGTATACAAGTGTACTGGTATGAGTACAAGATTTAACACCCACGTGTCCACCAGACACAAACAAAAATACATTTAATTCTTATTATGAGACAAGACAAATAGTTACATCCGCATCGAGACGAATGGGTAGTTTCCCAAGATACGGTGGCATTTAGTTTCTTACCCGTACACAACGAAATATAAATTGAGTATAAAATAAACAAAATATAAATAAAAATATGGTGGGTCAGCCCTGCATAAAAAGTTAGTAAGACCCACCATCCTAAAAAAAAATAAAGTTAGTATAATTTAATAATAAGTAACTTGCTGAAGAAATATAAAAATACACTGTTTCATACTTAAATAATTTGAATTAACCAAAACTTAAAGAACAAAAGTTGTAGAGAATCAAATTTCCTAAAAGGTAAAGCGAACGAATTTAGTAGAAACTGAATAGGTTGAGAGAAAAACTTGATAGAAGAACCTAGACGGAATTCAACCGAAAAATCTGAAGCTGAAAACAAACAGAAACTTCCCTAAGATGATTTTTTCTGGAAAAGTTCAAAACATGAAAAGTGTGCATAATAATGTTTTACTTCAGTTTGCACGAAACCAATAAAAAGGAGCTCGTTTCGTGGGTTAAAACAGCCTCTAAAATCTGCATTGCCAAAATGAATCAAAACTACTATAATCAAAATCATCCGATTATAAGTTATAATCGATCTTTTTAATAAAAAGGTTAAACACAAAAGTTGTCTAGAGTCACGTATACATGCCTCTGCTCAAATTCCATAATTTATCGAGGTCGTTTACTATTTTTCAGGATTTACAAATCAACACAATTCACACTATACCAATAAACTCGTAATTTAATTCTTTGTACCTTAACTCCACCACTTCGGTCCTTCACTTCCGGCCTACACATATATCCCATGTGCCTCCCGTATACCTAACACCGCTCCGAAGCCAAACTTGCACGGGGATATCGTCCCGAGTTTGACTTACACTCCCCGGATGGTTAGCATATACGTACGCGCGTAAATCAAAGTACTCGTCTACTCATGAGAACGAGGCAACAATATACATATGCAAAACATCTCACTCATGAGAACAAACATAACAATGCCAAGCCTAAAGCATTCAAATAAATCTCATAATCCTCACTTTTTTCTATGCACTCTTTCTCACCAACACTCAAATAAAACAACAATCTATGGAGTCATGGTAGAGTATAAAGAATTTATCTATGGGTTCCTAATTAATTTTAATTTTATATAACCATGAGTGTGATTACAACCATAAAATAAATCCATATAAAAACCCTAAATATGGCATATACAACTAATCAGAATAATTAAAATCAATCAATCTACTAATAACCCTAAACCTTACATACACCACTAAACAAAATAATTAAAATCAATCAATCATCTAAAAACCCTAAACCTTACATATACAACTAATCAAAATAATTAAAATCGATCAATCATCTACATGCAAATATGAAATCAATTCAACATCAAATAAATAAAAATAAATATATAAAAACAACGAATTAAATATAAATCAAGGAAAATGGATTTTGTACTCAATATTTTTTTGAAGATCAAAGAGTTATTTGAAGAACTAATGAAACTATCAAAACAAAACCCTAATATTTTTTTTCTTCCTTTTTCCTCTTTTTTTTTTTTGGTTCTCCTCTTCCTCACCACTTTCTCTCCAAGCCGTCTCTCTCTTCTCTGCATGCGCTGCCTATGGTTTTGGATGAATCTCTCTCTCTCTCTCTCGTGGCTTTCTCTTTGCTGCCGCACCTCTCCTTCTTTTCTTTTCTTTTGATAGATTACCCAATCCTATTCTAACCTAATAAACTATTATAAACTATTATATTATATTATATAATACAACATAATTATAATATATATAAATATAAATATAAGATTAAATATATATATATATATAACACCTCTTTTTTTTATATAACAAATATAAATATATAAATATTTGGATTAATTATATATAATTAAATAACACATCAAATTAATTAAATACCACATTAAATTTTCATGTAACCATGTAATTAATAAAGTCAAAAATAAAACAAAGTAATAATAATAAATAAGACTTACAAAAATTAGGGTCGTTACAACATACACACCTCAAAAGAATCTCGTCCCAAGATTCAATAGGTGAGAGTACTAAGCAAAAAATTCCGGGTGCATACACCGAACTTTCTCTTCTAATTCTCAAGTGATATCATTCTTATCCTCGCTCCATTGCACTTTAACCAAGTTCACTTTCTTGCACCGCAACTGCTTTACATCCCAGTCTAGAATAGTAACCATTCGCACCACATACGTTAGATCATCACTGATCTCCAACACCTCTGGTGATACTACTTGGGAAGGGTCTTGCACACACTTTTGCAATAAAGATACATGGAACACATTGTGAATCATAGCTAAGGCAGGTGGTAGAGCTAATTTGTAAGCCACATTACTAATCCTCTCAGTGATTTCATATGGTCCCACAAATCTAGGAGCCAACTTTCCCCTCTTTCCAAACCGCATGATCCCTTTCATCAGCGAGACCTTAGAAAACACAAAATCTCCAACATTCAACTCAACCCCCTTACGTTTTCTATCGGCGTAACTCTTTTAACGGTTTTGTGCAGTCGTAATACGTTCCCGAACAATGTTCACTTTCTCTGTGGTCTCTCTCACCAACTCTGGCCCTAACAATGGCACATCTCCCACCTCCATCCAACAAACAGGTGATCGACATGGTGTAGACACCCCATTTTTGACCGTCCTCAAGACTTAGACGTCACCGCTTGAACACTCGGTGATCATCCATGTTTGTGTTCGTCTTGAGTTCCCGGAGGTCTTGGCTACGCGCCTTGCCTCAGGATCTCTCGACTCGACTGTTTTGTGTCTGGTTTTGCACCAAACACTTGTGTTTTGCCTTTGAGAGGCAGGGTAGGGCTTGTAGACCATCCCCACCCATCACCGGCCAGGGCTTGAGGCCATCGGTTGTGTTTTGTGGCCACCGGCCAAATGTTTGGCCGGCCGGCTATCTTTTTTTGGTCAATTGCATCTTTGGCCGGCCGACTACTGTGCATCTGCTTTTGCAGATATTTTCTCATAGCTGGCATGCATTTGGCTCCCCTCCATACACGTGTAAGGAGGGATCTCTCTCTTTAGAAGCTTGTCTTGTAAGCTTTACAAGACAAAAAGCTCTATAAAAGAGAGGGTCTTCTCTCTTGTAAGGGGTTGGACAAAAAGTGAGACATTTTTAGACAACCATTTTTAGGGTTTGAGTTCTAGGGTTAGGGTTTGGTTCATATCCTATCTCTATCTCTCTCTCTTGTGTGTGTTTTGTCTCATTTTTGCTCACAAACACCCACCATCACACCATCTCTTGGAGCTGAGGCCCTTGAGGGTTATTTTTAGAGTTTTGGAGTTGGTTTCAACCTAAGGAAGCTGCTGGAGCTCCATTGTTGAAGAGGGTCTTCAAGGGTAAGAAGCTTGTCCCTTTATTCTCCATTTTCGCAAAGCTTTTCTACCTATCTTACAGCTATTTTTTGGCTTTGCATATAACACATAAAAGTTTTGTTTTTAAGGCCTCTAAATAGTTTGTTAAGAGTGTTTTAAGCTTTGGGGTTGTTTGACCCCTCTTAAGCCTTGTTTGGCCCTTGTTTTGTGCCATTTTGTGTGAGCTCCGGGACCATAATGTTTGGGCCTCCTCACCACTGAAATCTTGAGGGATTTCAGAGGTGAGGATGGTGCCTTGAGGTCCTAGGAAGGAGAGGGCCACCCCCTCTCCTTGTTGTCCTTGAAAAGGGCACTTTTTGCCTCTTGAGGGAGCACCTAGTTTAGGTTCATGTTGGCTATGCCTTAACTGATTTTTATGCTTATTATGCCATGAAATAGCATTGAGTTGAGTTGGTTTTGGTACACCGTGCTTGCTTAGCATACATGCCTTGTAATGCCATTTTGTTGCCTTAACATGCATCTAGGTTTTAACCCTTGTTCAAGCATGTTTTAGGCCTAGCTTTGTGAAGCTTTCATGTTTATTTTGCCATGTTTGAGGTCTGTCCTTGGCTGTTTTGGTCGACCATAGCTTGCATTGCATGCCCCCTTTGCATTTTGGGCTTGTTGGCCTTAAGTGTGTAAGTGTGTAGCATGCCTTGTTTGTATCATTTCAATGGTTTGGAACCGCTTAACATGTTATTTCAGTCCTTATAACATGCCTATATGCTTGCATTTAACCCTCCTTCAATGTGTTTAAAGGTTGTTACCTTATGCCCCTTGTTTAGGCCTCGAAGTATGCTTGCACTTTTAGACCACTTAGATGCCATCTAAGCGCACCCTTGGCTTTGTTTAACTCTGTATTTGACTTGTTTTAAGTCCCCTTAGCCTTGTGAGGTTTGGTGGACTTGACCTTGGTTTAAGCCTCCTTGGCTTACCTTAAGTACTTGGGCCATTGTGGCATGTTTTGCTTGTCTTGTTTAAATTGATTTGGTGTCATCTTATAACATGATTTTAGAGCTTAATGCATGCCATATGTCCATGCTTGCATCCTCTTGAGTGTGCTTGAGAATTGCTCTTTAATGCTTGAAGTGTTGGAGATCATTTGCATGCATGTTTGTGTGCCTATTAGTCCTTCATTTTTGAGCACCTTGGCCACTGTTTTAGGCCTAGTAAGGGCTGCCTAAACCATGTTTAAGTCCACCTCTTTGCTTGTTGCATGTACTCCTTGTATGTTGTAGCATATTGATGAGGTGTTGCATGTTTGAACTTATATGATTGAATGAAGTCACATGCTTGCTCGCATGCTTAAACACCCACATTGTACCTTGCATGCTTATTGGTTGCATTGTCTCACGCCTTGCATGTTTTGTATGCTTCTTTGCATCTCCATGTTGCATGCTAGCTAACATGCTTAGGTTGCATTGCATTAGCATGCATACTTGGCCTCTTGAATTGCTTATGATAGAGGTTGAGTTCCCCTTTGGTTTGATTATGTGCATTGCATTCCATATTAAATATGCACGCTTGGCTTCTTGGGCCATCACGCATGGAAATGCGTGATTGGTGGTCCGAGAACCAAGGTTCATGTCCCTTTAAGTCATAAACATGATATGGGGTGTGATTGGTGCATACATTGCTTGAAATGCATTGCCATGCCAAGTATTGCCCTCTGCTGCTGTCAAACCAGATTTTACAGGAATTTTTGTCCGATCGGCTAAATACAGTGCCGACCGGCTATCATTTTTGGCCGGTGGATTAAATTCATGGCCGGTGACCATTCTACATGGCCGGTGGTGTTCTCCTTCAGCCGGTGGTGTTTCCCAGCATCCAGAGAGTAAACCCTGAGGCTTTGGAAATCTTCAGAGGAGCAGAGCAGGGAAAACAGAGGCATCTTGTGCATGGTGGCGGATTTCCGAGCAAAACCGAGCGCGCACTGCATTGGGTCTTCATCCCGGGACTGTTTGTCGCTTAAATTAGATTAATTAATTTAGTTGGTCTGTGATAAGTAATTAGCTAGGATAGTTGATTATTTATTCAGTCTGTATTATTTTTTCGGTCCCTCCGAGCGAGGGCAAGTTTGTAATAAGTGTGGGTGAGTGTGTGAATGTCTTCCAACCCCCACTTCTTTCTCCCTTTTACTTACCTGCTTTGATGGTTAGTATTAGGACATGTTTACTTTAGCATACCTCATGTTATGCATGCGTGCATCATTCGTTAGTATTGCATGCACCGGGCTCGGCGTATCATGCTAATTGCATTATATTTCAAATTTAACTTTGAATACATGCTTCCTGTGCATCTCACATGCCATCCTTAAATTAGTCGAGCCTATTCTAGTGACATTTTGCATGTGATGCATTAGGCACTTAACATGGACTTGGATCATGCATTGATCACTAACATGTTTTTATTTTGGCATGGAGTACTTTGTAAGTATTTATGCTTTAGCATACCACATGCGTGTGAATGGTACCATGACAGCATGCTTACCATGTGGCTAGATGCTTATGTGATAAACTGCCTGAATGCCTGTGGGTAAAGGTTGGATTGTTTGAGTTGGAACAACTCGTTGAAATCCGTGTTTTAGCCTACTTGTGAGTAGCAAATTTCAAAACGTTTCCAAACAAACGGATATGCAATGCTTTGTTCCAAATTAGGCGATCTAGTCTATACTTGTTTTGCTGTGCGCATCACATAGTAATTCTAGCTAATTAATCGGAATAAGAACACATAATGTTTTCAAAATCGGATATCATGGTTAGTAGAGGCCGATCTTCGGATCGGGCGAGAGGGGGTGCTCATAGCTGACCTTCCCCAATCGTACCCAAGTTCCCAAGCCGAGGCAACTTTGGTGATGACGGACACGTGGCCTTTGGCACCGAGTCAGGGTTTCCTAAATTTCCCAAAATAAAATATTTAGGTGGCGACTCTGTATCTGGCAAAGCAGTCCATGTTTGGCACTTCTTTCAAAAAAAAAAATCTATTTTTCTCAAAACGATTTGCCGGATTTGGACTCTTTGGTTCAGATTAAGAACCGACAACAAAAGGGAGTCCGAACTGTAGAGTGAAGCCCAAGGGCACGGCTACACGTGGCCTCCCATACAAAGCCTCAAAAGGTGCCATCCCGATACTGGAGTGATAGTTATTATTATAAGCAAACTCCACATGACAAGTGTTCTTCCCAACTACCACCAAGATCGAGGACACAAGCTCTCAACATATCTTCCAAGATCTGATTTACCAGCTCAGTTTGCCCATCTGTCTGAGGATGATAAGTCGTGCTCAGGTTTAACCTAGAATCTAAAGCATGCTAAAAGCTCTCCCAAAACTCTGCCACAAACAACGGATCACGATCCGAAACTATAGAAATTGGTGCGCCATGAAGTCACACCACCTCCCGAATATATAGCCTAGCTAGTTTATCCGTAGTTCGATGAACACTGATAGGAATAAAATGAGCAGACTTGGTGAGTCAATCCACTATCACCCAAATAAATTCATTGCCTCACTTAGACCGCGACAATCCATACATGAAGTCCATAGAAATGTACTCCCATTTCCAAGTAAGAATCTCAAGAGGTTGTAAAAGTCCAAACGGTCGTTCGTGTTCTGCCTTAACCTGTTGACACACATAACATCGAGAAACATACTCTCCTACATCTTTCTTCATACCTTCCCACCAAAACGTTCTCTTCAGGTCATGATACATTTTAATCCCACCAGGGTAAATGGTATCTTGGGACCTATGGGCATCATCCATAATCTCTTTCCTCAATTCAACAATGTTAGGTACACACAACCTGCCCTTGAATCGCAATCCCCCATCTGAGTCCACAGACCAATCAGTAAGACAATCATCGATCAAATCCACTACAAGGTCATCGAGCTTGCTGACGAGAAACCCATCTAAATTCTGTATATGACGAACTTTTCCCAGTAACGTCGGCTGCACGGTCAAACTACCAATGTATGCCCTCTCAACACTCTCTATTGGTTGAATATCATGCATTGAAATTAACTCCAAGGACTTCCATTCTTGAATCATCAAAGAAGCTATAATCTCATGTTGTCGACTACGTGCATCTGTGACCATATTTCTTTTTCCCGGGTGGTAAAGGATCCCGAAATCATAACTACTGACGAATTCAACCGACCTCTATTGCCTCAAGTTCAACTCTTTTTGAGAAAAAAGATATTTAAGGCTCTTGTGATCTGTCTACAACTCAAAGTGCTCTCCAAACAAGTGGTGTCGCCACACTTTCAATGCAAAAACAACTGTTGCCAACTCTAAGTCATGAGTAGGGTATCATCTCTCATGAGGTTTTAACTGTCGAGAAGCATAAGATACAACCTTCTGATGTTGCATCAACACACATCCCAAGCCAGTTCCACTCGCATCAGTAAACACTACTAACTTTTCCCCTTGTACCGGTATAGTTAACACCAGAGCTGTAGTTAACTGCTGCTTTAATTCCTGGAAAGCTTTCTCACAATCATCTGTCCATAAGAACTTCACATTCTTGTGGGTCAACTTGGTCATGCGTACTGCAATAGTGGAAAACTTCTCTATAAATCTTCTGTAATAATCATCTAGTCCTAAAAAACTTCTCACCTCTGTAGGGTTCGTGGGCTGCTTCCATTCTTTGACCGCAACAACTTTCTCAAGATCTACCGCTATCCCTTAATTGGATACAACATGCCCCAAAAATCGAACTGCTTTCTCCCAAAAGTGACACTTACTGAAGTTAGTGTATAACTGTTGCTCCCTCAAAGTCTGCAATCCAACTTTCAAGTGTTCTCTGTGTTCCTCCTCATTCTTAGAATACACCAGGATATCACCTATGAAGATAATCACAAACATATCTAGATACGGTTGAAAAATTCTATTCATCAAGTCCATGAAATAGGCAGGAGCATTTGTCAAACCAAAAGGCATTACAGGAACTGCGTACAACCTATACTGGGTCCGAAAAGCAGTAAGCGGTTGACACAGCCATCTGATGGTAACCCGTTCTGAGATCAAACTGAGAGAACATGGCCGCCCCCTTCAACTGATCAAGCAAGTCATCAATTCTAGGTAGCAGATACTTGTTCTTGATAGTCACCTTGTTTAGCTTTCTGTAATCTATGCACATACAGAGAGTGCCATCTTTTTTGGAGACAAAGATCGCCGGTGTTCCCCACGGGGAGTTACTTGAACGAATGAACCCTTTCTGAAGCATCTGGGAGATGCTTCTTCATCTCCACAAGCTCTTTAGGCGCCATTCTGTATGCCGCCTTAGAAATCGGTGCAGTTTTCGGCACTGGGTCAATGCGAAATTCTACTACCCGTCGAGGTAGAGGTCCAAGTATCTCCTGAAATACATCCTCAAACTCACGCACCACATCTACCTCACTAATATCCTGCTTAGGGATTTCTACCAAGTACATAAAACTCGTCATCACCAACTCTTCTCCATCGCTAGAAGTGTGGGTAAGCCGTGGCATACCGGGAATATCTATATTTATAATCCTTCCAACACAATCCAGAGTCACAAAGTAATTTCACAGCCAATCCATACCCAAAATAATTGTAAACCCCTCAAACCCTAAAACAATTAAGTCTGCATACAAGACTCTACCCGCAAAGTCAATCTCAAAATCTTTACACATCTCATAAAGAGTAACTGCCCCTCCTAAAGAGGTCTCAACACGAATAGGTCTAGACAAGGAGGTAGTTACAATATATTCTCTTTCTACAAACTGTCTAGATATAAAAGAATGAGAGGCACTAGTATCAAATAGTACTCTAATGGGTTCTTGAAAGAGATTAAAAGTACCTTGCATTTTGTCAATTCCTGGCATCACTGCAAATGCCTTGGCTGGAGCTGTCTGACTCTGTCGCGCTTGCTGTGTCTGAGGGCAATCCTTGATTATATGCCCCAACTGCTGACACCCAAAACATTTCTTATTGATCGGTTGAGGTGCTACTGGTCGGATAGTGGGGGCCCCTCTAATTGAGGCACGGGAGGACGATAACCCAACTGTGGCACTTGCTGCCGCTGTCCTTGATAACCCTGTGGGCGCGAACCACCCTGTCTTTGATAACAGTGCCCCTGGGGTTGGAAATTGCCCTGAGGCCGAAAATTACCCTGAGGTCTGAAATTTCCCTGACTACCCTGTTGCTGTGGCCTCTAAAACTGCTGACCCCTATGCCTTTGATCATAGGGTCGGTATCTGTTCCCATCCCGCTGCTGGAAGTGACTCCCTCTAGAAGTCTCTCCGACCTTGGCATTTCTTTCTTTAAATTACTTCTCATTTTCCTCATACTTCAGTGCCAAGTCAAGAACTCTATCAAACAGTTCAGCATCAAAGGGAATAAGGGACTTAGACAGGTAATGATTCAATCCCTTAATAAACTTCTCATTCTTCTTTTCCTGCGTGTCGACCAAGTAAGAGGCATAACAAGACAACTCATTAAACTTGGTGGCATACTCAATCACTGTTCTACCCTCTTGAGTCAACTTCGAAAATTCACCACTTAGTTGAGACCGAATAGTAGCAGGAACAAACTTCCGGTCAAAATGAGTCATGAAATCTGTCTAAGTCAAAGTCATCAAATCTAGACCCTCCTTCCACGAGTTCCACCAAAATAAGGTTGCTCCCTCAAGCTGATGTGTCGCCAACTCCTGTGTTTGGACCTCGGTGAGCTGCATACGACCAAACACCATCTCACATTTCTGAACCCAAGTGTCAGCTGCAATGGGTCCTCCATCTCTAGAGAATTTTTGACCTCCTAAAGAACCAAAGTCTTTGTTTCTCTTCGCAAAGGGATCTCCCTGCTGGCCTTGATTATTGTTTTGAACAACTTGAAGTAACTGAGCCATCATCTCCCCCACATTAACCTGCATCGTATTGGTTGCCTCGGAAACAGTTGCTGTTGCTGCTATCATTGCCGCTGCATTAGCAATTGTTTCTTCCCCTGTGCCATTGGGCTTAACGCTTCTCAAATTATACCTTCCAGACATCACCTTCAAGTTAAACACACAAGAAGAATTCGTTCATGAATACTTAGAATAAATTCAACCACCAACCTAAACCAGCTAACCCATGTCTCCACAATCCGAGGATCACCTAAACTCTCACAAGTCTAGGGTAACCTAGAGCTCTGATACCAAACTGTCACGCTGTGACAACCCTCACCACTGTTTACTGATAATATCACTAATTAGTGCTAATCTATGATTAAGCATGTGACGCCCCAAATTTTTGGAACATCAAGGGAAATTAAATAAACAAAATGACTTAATAAACTAAAAAGTTGACATCCTAATAGGGCATTCCAACTCTCGTACATAACCAAATGTTCAAATAAATAAAAAAAAACTTAAAATTATCCAATTACAACATCAATGAAATTATAAGGTCTTTAATAGCTAATATATAGGATGATAAAGTTATTCAACTTTAGTCATGATTTCAAGTCAACCAAGGCTCTACGTTAGCGTCAACTCCATTTCAGCTTCAATTATTTCCTCGCCAAAACCTAGCATAAAACGCCAGGGCAACAAGAATATATGCCATGAGTTTTGCAACACAGTAAGAAAACATAACCAACCTACCATTCTTTTTAAGAGAAAAATAATGAGATTCTAAACATGAGATAACAATATAATTGTAAACATAAATTACAATAGTTAGATTTTAATAAATTAGGTGACACTCGAAATCTCACCAAAGAGATTTAACTTACCAACCACTAAGCATGGCAACGGTTAATTTGAAACCCTCCCTTGGTCAAATATTTAAATGTTACCTACAGTAACTACCAATGATGCCCACACACCAGGGTTACATACCCGAGTCGTGACATCACGGTCTGCCCCAAGGAAACGGTCTGCCAGGGGTACGTAACCTCCCTGTGTGCCACCTGCACGTCCACCCTTATTCCAAAACCGAATACCGAAAATGGTTCAAATAAGTCCCGTGCCATCTTAGAGTTTCGCAACACAATTTATGTGAGAATTATCAAAACCAGGGCTCACCCTGAACAACCGGTATTGACCGTCAACCCTTAATTTCATACACTCCTTAAAACCAATACTCACCCTGAACAACTGGCATTAACCGTCAATTGTTAACTTTGTGTATGCTGTTAATCATTTCAGTTAATTTTGATATTAATCACCAATACTTCCAATTTTTAATCACAAATAATAGTTTACCAAGTCATTAAAATTCCCAACATAAAATATTACACATGTCACACAATAGTAAACAATGTACAAAAATTAAATAAACAATTTATTTAAACCATGGCATAAAATAATGATGTAGATACCAAAAAGAAGAAATAAATCATAATCACACACGTGCATGGATTTTTAATCTACAAGATTAGATTAGCACCATGTTAAATTTTTGTCCAAAGAAACAGTTGAAGATATTATTTTTGATTCCTCCTTAATCTGCCAAAATTTTTAAAATGTATATCTTGCAAATGAAATTATAAATAAATTACTTATACAACTCTAAAATTCATATAACTCTACAGAATACTCAATAAACACGTTATGGTCATTTTTCATAAAGAAGTTTCCAAAAATAAATTACAAATAATTCTTAAAATTTCCAAGAGTGTTTATGACACAGATTTATCACATTTTCTTAAATTAATTCCATACTTAAATTTATAAATCAATTCCATGATATAAAAATTTATTATGAAACTAGACTTTTCAAATTTCATTTTTTTCTTAGAAATTCTCAGGTTTGGTTTAATATAAATTTTTTAATGAGTTTTCAAACACATAATAAAATCTGTCTATAGCTCCAGATTTGGTTTAAAATCTGTATAAATTCGTACAAAACTCAATAATTGTTGAAATATTTTGTGGATGAACTAGACATCATTATCAACAACTTTGTAGAAGAAATCATCTTCAAATTTTGAGTATAAAATTGTCTAAAAATTCGTACCACTTTCTGGCAGATTTAAAGGGCCAAATAACATCTATGATGCATGTATAAAACACTTATCAAATCCAACCAATTTTACATTATCAAGCTCAATTTATAATTTGTCTTCTTAATTTATATCACAATTAATCTCAAGCTCATAAAATCTTGAAAATTTACCATGCATGCAATGATAAACTTCAAATATGTGAAGATTGAAGAAAATCAAACCCAAATATTAAATCACAATCTCAATTTCTTAATTATTAAACTTAACTCCAATCTTCAACATTCTTTTCCTTAATTCCCTCATATTACATGTATTTAAACTCAATTACCTCATAAATTTAGGTCTTGAAGAGATTGTCTAAAAAAATGGGTTAGGATTTCTTACCTATTAGTCTTCAAATTGATGAGTTTCTTGGCAATTTCTTGAACTTTTCTTTAGTTCTCCACTTTTCCCTAGCTTCTCTTCCCTTAGTTTCTCCTCTTCTTGAGCTGAAATTTCTCCCTTCTCTCTCTTGGTTTCAATCTCACTCCAGCACAAGAGTGCTTCCAATAAGTAATAAATAAAAGAAAAAGAGTTGCCTACTCTCTCATATACACACACACACAAGCACACCTCTCATGTTGACACATAATGCACACTTGCACCTCTCTTCACCAACACAGCACACGTGCACTCTCTTTGAAGCCCAACTCAGCACTTACATGCACACAATCAGATTACTTAGCACACCCACACAAGTTTCTCTGCACACGCACAAGATTTTAGTTTGTTCCAATTTTAATTTATGTCTAGGATTAATTTAATTAAACATCGTTGAACCTTAATAAATTTTGATTAGCGTAAAATTAGTTAATTATAACTAACCTCAAATCCATATAATTTAATTAGTCTAACTTGACTTCCATTAGAGTCTGATTAAATATATTATTATTTATTTTTTTTTGATTGGGTTTTAGTATATAAAAAAATTAGATTTCAGTGTAATTTGATCACAAAAAAATATAGAGAAAAATATAATAAAAATATCATAAGGTTCAAAAATTTATATTGGGTACTAATATAAAGTCAAAAAATATTTTATTTTATTTTATTTTGAATAAATGTTCAGTATAAAAATATACAGACTATTAAATTCAAATTATTGTGAATAATTATTTAAGAAATTTAAAAACATATATTATTTTTATTATATAAAAATACAGGGTTTCACAAAGCATGTTAAGTGACTGATTGAAGTGTATTAGTTTAAACGCATTTCTATCTGTTTGACTGTTAATTGATCTGTTCATGTTTTATGTTTTGAACTGTAAATTGAGGGCTTTATCGGCGGCCGAATCTGAAATTGATTAGTATTTCATGCTAATTAGAATTTATGTGATTTTATGGTATGTTTAATTGAAATTTGATTTGGAATGACTAAATTAGATTAAATAAAGTTGTAATGCATTAGTTTGGTTTTATTTCAAGTTTGCCACTAAGTGGATTATCCTAGGCTAACTCCTCTCCACTTCCTACACATTTGACACAACTCTTCTTCAGCCACTTTCCTAGAGACAAACCGACTAGAGAGAGAGAGAGTTAGGAGAAAGCTTGATTTCAACAAATTTAGCTTGGAGACTTGAAGAATTGTAGAAGAATTGCATGATTGAGCTTTCATTCTTGAAATTGAAGACCTTAGGTAGGACATTTACCTTCTTGTTTATGAATTTAAGTTAGTTCTTGCATGGTTCATGGAAGATTAGAGTTTTAAGGTCTTACACTGGTTTAAAATGTTGATTTGAGAGCTAGACCTTGCATGCATGTCTCTACCATGGCATTTTGAAATCATTTCCATGAGAATTTCTTCATACATGTTCATATTTTTGGTCTTGATCCATGAACTCACCATGTTTTGAAGTTAAACATTGTATTTGATCTTGTTTTGTAGCATAAGAGTTCTTGGGAACTCATGCATGTATGAATTTTGCATTGTTCTTCATGTTCTTGAATTTTGAGTTGAACTTTGTGTTTAATTGACTTACCTTTGGGCTTGATTTTACGAAATTGATCTTTGAAACATGTCATATTGTGGGTTTGTAAATGTTTTCCAGAAAATTAGCCCAAAAGAATCGAATTTGATGCTTTAAAAGTTGATTTTGAGCTTGGAGGTTCAATCTGGAAATTCCAGATTTTAGACCTACGCTCGAGCGTAGGACTTCACGCTCGAGCGTACCCTCTGAGTCGTGCACTTCCGCTCGAGCGAGTAAAGTCGCGCTCGAGCGTGAAATGCGTGTACCCAGAAGTTCATCTGTTTTGCAGTCCGCTCGAGCGAGGACCTGAGTCTCACGCTCGAGCGTGGATCGAGCGCCCATCGAGTGTGATTTTTGTGCATCCAGTACTTTTGCAGTCCGCTCGAGCGAGGAAAGTCACACTCGAGCGAGGCTCTTTTGTCTGCATGTCCGCTCGAGCGGAGAAAGCAACGCTCGAGCGGGGACCCTGTTTCAGCAAAAATTTGAAAAGTGTTTTAAAGTGCATCTTTGCATCCTCATTCCATCCTAGGCATTCCTAGGCCTAGTTTAAGGCATCTTAATGAGGATAATGCTATAGAACCACACCGAGTCAAGATAGGGACTAAGTTATTGTTTCCCAAACGTGCAACTTAGTGTGTGTTCATTCTGTAACTGTAGGGTTGGCATCCGAGGACGCTCTAGCCTAACTGTAGCCCAGTGCTCTGTGAGTAACAATGTTGTAAAGATATATTCAATTATGAATATTTTCTGAATGATCAACTGTACTGCTTTCTGAAATGATATTTCTTACTGAATGAATGCTTGTCCTATTTACGAACTGTATTCATGGCATCCATAGCAATTTACTGTTACTGTACTGTACTGCTACTGTCACAGAGATCTCTGTCGGTTCCCATGTTTGGAACCACTACTGTTTACTGATATGATGGCCATCAACTGACTGTTCGGTCTGTTAAGACCTACTGTACTGTTTAGGGGTAGGCGCAGGCCGGTTGCGGTCACGGAATCTCCAATCCGCCATCCGTCCGCCAGATTGGCGGATTGTAGAAAATCAATCCGTATTCGTCCGCCAATCCGGCGGATGGGGATTGAGCGGATTGGCGGTTTGGCGGATAGATGCGAATCGATTTGGCGGTTTAAAATTTTATAAATTTTTAACATAATTCAACTAGTGCACTTCCTTAAAAAAAGAAAAGAAAAGAAAATATTACAATCAATGACTTAAAAAAATATTACAATTACTGCATGCCTCATCCAAAGCAAGAAAGTTTGAAACTTTAGAATATCACAATCACTGCATATCTCATCTACATACTACAATCACAGCATGCCTCATTCACATAAAGTATTACAATCTGTGGTTCTTAAAATATAAAAACAATTCAAACCACCAAAACCATGAACAAAGCAGTAGTAGAGATTGTATGTCTCTGTATTGTTATATCTATATCTGTTTTTGAAAACAAAAACCAATCAGGATATATCATATTTTCTATTTATTATATTTAGAGGTAGATTTAAAAACAAAAAAATATAGATAAATAATACGTTTATTTTTTTCAATTCAAAAAAGATATTCAAGTTGAAAACTTTTTTTCAACAGAATATTTAAACTCTTTTTTAATTGAAAACACAAACAGAATATTTAATCAAACTGAAAACACAAAGTCTTATAAATTACTAGGGGTGCTCGCGTTTGGCGGTTCGGTTGCGGCCAAAGGAATCTCAAATCCGCCATCCGTCCGCCAGATTGGCGGATTGGAGAAAATCAATCCGCAACCGTCCGCTTGTCATCACACATCCGTCCAAAATTCGGCGGATTGGTTCGGTTCGGTCGGTTTTGGCGGATCGGTATATCCGCTGCTCACCCCTAGTACTGTTGCTATTGGATGTACCACTTATGACTGCTATGATCGAATAACTGATATACTGTTCAATTAACTGTTTTAAATACTGAAAGGACATTCATTCCTAACCTCTTTATGCATATGTTATTCACTGGTTTTAGCTCACTGTTTATATATATATGTAAGTGTCCAGGCACCGGATCGAAGCTAGGAGCGTTGGGTGAAACTCCCTTTTTGTCAAGCCAACCAACGTGCCTCACTGCGAGGTTCCAAGTGCTGCCAAGCTAAGGCTGCTTTGGGGTGTTTTAGATTCCCCCTTTCTGTTTCTGTTCTGTATAGACTGTTTGAGACTGGCACTGTACTGTTATGGTAGGGATTTGGCCCCTAACCTGAATGTCTGTATAAATTGTATGTATATACTGTACTGGTTATGAAAAGTCTTTTTGGCATACAGACTGTCACAGCTCATTGGACATCTTTTATTACTGTTTTGGCTTCCGCCAGCCCCTGTACTCTATATTACTGTTATTACTGTTAAGCAGGCCTTCGATAATCACGGATTACTGGCCGGTTACGGTGCTAAACCCATAGGGGCGGGTTTAGGTCGTGAC
This sequence comes from Camellia japonica, assembly GCA_030407325.1. Taxonomy (NCBI): domain Eukaryota; kingdom Viridiplantae; phylum Streptophyta; class Magnoliopsida; order Ericales; family Theaceae; genus Camellia; species Camellia japonica. The sequence continues at coordinate 19,838,406 of JAPPVO010000003.1, forward strand.
AGAGTGGTATCAGAGCGATATCAAACCACGAGTTATAACGCACACACGTGTCCAAATGAGCTATAGGATGTCCTAGAAAAGTAATTAGGGCATTGCATAAGCATGAAAAGTGTGTATGGCCATGACATGAATATATGTACTAATGTGTTAATATGTTTAAAGTATGCAACTGTCTATGTTTATAATTGCCATAATTGTCGATAATGAAATGGAGAATGCAAGAACGACTAATGAAACTGAATCATCTGACGCCAGAATGGCAAGGCTAGAAAGAACAATTGAACTGCTAATTAAGGCCTTAAGGCAACAACAGAACCAACAGTCCCCACCTCCTCCGGTACAGCCGGAACCGAATGTGAATGATAACATAATTGCTCTAACACAGAAGTTTAGTAAAATGAAACCGCCATCATTCCAAGGAGGCCTTGAACCACTAAAGGCCGAAGCCTGGGTTCTTGAAACAGAGAAATTGTTTGAAGTCTTTCTGTGTTCTGAAGCACACAAAGTGCTGCTGGCTACCTTCACCTTACAAGAAGAGGCCAGAAGGTGGTGGATGCTGGTTCGCGACACCAATACTGCCATGGATTGGGCTCAGTTTAAGGAAGCCTTCTTTGAGAAATACTTCTCTCAGTGTGTCAGGGACCGAAAAGTGACTGAGTTTGAATAACTGAAACAAGGCACTATGTCCGTAGCTGAGTACAAATCGAAATTCACTGAACTCGCCAGATATGCACCACACATGGTGGATACCGATTACAAAAAGGCCAGGAAGTTTGAAGGCGGCCTTAATGTCGAAATACTTGACAGGATAAATGTTCTGAAGTTACTGAAATATGTGGATGTTCTTGACCGAGCAATAATGGCTGAGTCAAACATCGAGGCACTGAAACAGACTGAAGCACCAGCAACTGAATGGCGTGGTAAGAGACGAGGCTTTAAGTTTAAAAAAGGCTGGAAGAGCCCCTTGAACAAGAAGCAAAATACGGGGTCAACAACCAGTTCCAGTCAAGGAAATAGTTCTATACCGCCCTATTTTGAATGTGGTAAGAAGCATAAAGGGATTTGTTATAAAATTTCAGGTGCTTGTTACAAGTGTGGCAAAGTGGGCCACATGGTCAAAGATTGCCCTTCTGCTCTTCAGGGCAATAGTAAAGCTGCAGCCAGCGCCGCAGCATCAATTGTTGCACCAAACCTAATCCCAAAGCTACTGGAAAAGAGCCTATGAGGCAAGGCCGAGTGTTCGCACTCGTACCGGGAGATATACAGAATACCGAGACCGTTGTGTCAGGTATACTCTCAATCTGTACTCAAAATGCTTATGTTCTGATTGATTCGGGGTCTACACATTCATATGTATCGCATGCTTTTTTGCGAAAATTAAATAGACCACTGGAACCTATGAACTATTTGTTAGTTGTATCTTCACCTGTTGGAGGATCCATGACATGTGCTTATATGTTCCCTGCATGTGAAATTATTGTTGGGGATGTTCATTTGTATAAACTTACTACCTCTGAATATTGATCACTTTGATGTAATATTGGGAATGGACTGGTTAACGAAATATCATGCTACCATAGACTGTGTAACAAAACAAGTTCTTTTTCGTCCACCTGGACTGCCTGAATTTGTGTTTAATGGAGTTGGAGTAGTACCTCCCCCATACCTGATTTCATCCATGAAAGCTTTTAAACTGATTAAAAAGGGGTGTAAAAGGTATCTGTGTTGTGTATTGATTGTACCTACTGATGCTAAAATTGATGTGAACAGTATTCCTATAGTCAGAGAATTCCCAGATGTTTTTCCAGATGATTTGCCAGGGGATTTGATTGATAGGGAGATTGAATTCACCATTGATGTGATTCCGGGTACGCAGCCAGTATCTAAAGCTCCTTACAGAATGGCACCGACCGAATTGAAAGAGTTGAAAGTTCAGCTGCAAGAACTATTAGACAAGAAGTTTATCAGGCCCAGTACTTCACCGTGGGGCGCTCCAATTTTGTTTGTAAAGAAGAAAGTCGGCTCACTGAGACTTTGCATTGACTACCGTGAACTGAACAAGGTAACAGTGAAAAATAAATACCCATTGCCTCGTATTGATGATTTATTTGACCAGTTACAGGGTGCCTAGGTTTTCTCTAAAATTGACCTTAGATCTGGATACCACCAGTTGAAAGTCAAACCAGAGGACATTGAAAAGACTGCCTTTCGAACGAGGTACGGACATTACAAATTCATAGTTATGCCTTTCGGAGTTACCAATGCACCTGCCGCATTTATGGACCTTATGAACAGAATTTTCAAACCATACCTTGATGAATTTGTAGTTGTTTTCATAGATGACATTTTTTATTTATTCCAAAAGCACGGAAGAACATGAACATCATTTGAGAACTGCCCTACAGACCCTAAGAGAACAGAAACTGTATGCTAAACTGACAAAATGTGAATTTTGGCTTGATAATGTTATGTTTTTGGGACATATAATCAGTAAGAATGGAATTTCAGTTGATCCGCAGAAAATTGAAGCAGTAGTGAATTGGCCTAGACCGACAAATGTTACCGAAGTCTGAAGTTTTCTAGGCTTAGTCGGGTATTATAGAAGGTTTGTCAAAGACTTCTCCAAAATTGCCCTACCACTGACTCAATTGACTCAAAAGGGGATATCATTTGACTGGACCGATCAAAGAGAATCAGCCTTTCAAGAGTTAAAGACTCGACTTGTGACTGCACCGATTCTTACCCTACCCTCAGGTACGGATGGTTATACTATATTTAGTGATGCTTCTTATAAGGGCTTGGGATGTGTTTTAATGCAGAATGGAAAAGTTATTGCGTATGCTTCCCGACAACTGAGACCGCATGAAAAGAACTACCCGACCCATGACTTGGAACTTGCTGCAGTAGTGTTTGCACTAAAAATCTGGCGTCACTACCTTTATGGGGTGACATGTGAGGTGTATACAGACCACAAGAGTTTGAAGTACTTCTTCACACAAAAAGAACTGAACATGAGGCAGCGGAGATGGTTAGAACTGATAAAGGATTATGATTTGCAAATTTTGTACCATTCGGGGAAAGCTAACACCGTTGCCGATGCACTGAGTCGGAAATCAGTTGGAAATTTAGCCTGTTTACTCACCGGGCAGAAAGAATTGCTATGTGACCTTGAAAAATTTGAAGTTGAGATTGTTTTGCGTGAACAAGGTGGAACCTTAGCCGCTATTTCTGCTCAACCGGCACTTATCGAAGAGATCAAAGAGAAACATCAACAGAATGACTTCTTGAAGAAAATCATCGATGAACGAGAATCTAAACCGAGGCCGAATTTCAAATTTGAGAACAATTTGTTGAAATTCCAAGGAAGATTATGTGTACCGAGTGATTCTGAGCTGAAAAGGAGAATTCTGCAAGAGGACCACAATTCAAAATTGTCTATCCATCCAGGAAATACGAAAATGTACCAAGACTTGAAACTGAATTTCTGGTGGCCGAGAATGAAGAAAGAAATTGCTGATTTTGTATCGAAATGTCTTCATTGCCAACAAGTCAAAGCCGAACATCAACGACCCGCAGGCTTACTGCAACCCTTACCGATACCGGAGTGGGAATGGGAACATATCACTATGGATTTCATTGTTGGTTTACCTCACTCCAGTAAAGGTATGGACTCAATTTGGGTTATTGTTGATAGACTGACTAAATCTGCTCACTTCTTACCTGTCAAAACAATCTATAATGCGGACAAATTGGCCATAATTTAAATTGATGAGATTGTTAGATTGCATGGAGTGCCTGTGTCTGTTGTTTCTGATAGGGACTCGAAGTTTACATCGAGATTTTGGCAAAGCCTACAGACAGCATTGGGTACTGAACTGAGACTGAGTAGTGCATACCATCTTCAGACAGATGGCCAGTCAGAAAGAACCATCCAGACTTTGGAGGATTTACTGAGAATGTGTGTCCTTGATTTTTAGAAAAATTGGGAAAGCCACTTACCGTTGGCTGAATTTGCCTACAACAACAGCTTTCACTCGAGTATTAGAATGGCGCCTTTCGAGGCTTTGTATGGCAGGAAATGTCGATCTTCTATCTGCTGGGCAGAAGTTGGAGATGGGCCTTTGCTTGGGCCCGAGATTGTACAGGAAACCACCGAAAAAGTGAAACTCATTCAATAGAGATTGAAAACCGCACAAAGCCGACAGAAAAGTTATGTGGATGTCCGAAGGCGAGACAGAGAGTACGAAGTAGGTGATCATGTTTTTGTTAAAGTGACACCGATGAAAAGGCAGACCCGTTTTGGGGTTAAAGGCAAGTTAGCGCCGAGATATGTCGGACCGTACGAGATTATTGAAAAGATTAATCTGGTGGCATATCAAGTAGCGCTTCCTCCTGAAATGGAGCATATGCATAACGTGTTCCATATTTCAATGTTGAGGGATTACCTCCGGGATCCCTTCCATGTGATTGAGCCTACCCGTGTAGTGCTAAGTGATGACTACACTTATGAAGAACGGCCTATACAGATTGTAAACCGACGGATCAAGAAGTTAAGGAACAAAGAAATTCCGTTAGTGAACGTTGATTGGCAAAACCATGGTGGCGTATATGCCACTTGGGAAAGGGAAGATGATATGATCAAGAGATATCCTGAACTGTTCCCTCTGGATCCGGTATTCTTCCAAAATGAAGGTAATTCGAGTTTAGAGGACCAAACTCTTTGTAAGGAGGGGAGACTGTGACAACCCTCACCACTGTTTACTAATAATACCACTGATTAGCGCTAATCTATGATTAAGCATGTTAAGTGACTGATTGAAGTATATTAATTTAAATGCATTTCTATCTGTTTGACTGTTTATTGATCTGTTCATGTTTTATGTTTTGAACTGTAAATTAAGGGCCTTATCGGCGGCCGAATCTGAAATTTATTAGTGTTTTATGCTAATTAGAATTTATGTGATTTTATGGTATGTTTAATTGAAATTTGATTTGGAATTACTAAATTAGATTAAATAAAGTTGTATTGCATTAGTTTGGTTTTATTTCAAGTTTGCCACTAAGTGGATTATCCTAGGCTAACTCCCCTCTACTTCCTACACATTTGACACAACTCTTCTTCAGCCACTTTCCTAGAGACAAACCGACTAGAGAGAGAGAGAGTTAGGAGAAAGCTTGATTTCAACAAATTTAGCTTGGAGACTTGAAGAATTGTAGAAGAATTGCATGATTGAGCTTCCATTCTTGAAATTGAAGACCTTAGGTAGGACATTTACCTTATTGTTTATGAATTTAAGTTAGTTCTTGCATGGTTCATAGAAGATTAGAGTTTTAAGGTCTTACACAAAATTTGGATAATTAAATATTAAATTAAGACTAAACCCCAATTAACATTCCATCATCCAAATCCTAGGGGTGAGACAAAAAAAAAAAAACTAAACGCCAACCAAATCATCTACCATAATTTTATAACTAACCAATACCTCCAACATTAAAGTAACGATACGTAGTCAAAATAACTTAAATAATGTATGGTTACAAACCATGTCAAATTATCCCAATACTAAAGTCCTTAAAAAAAAAAAAAACAAAACAAACAAACTAATATCAACCTAAGCTCAAGAAAATCAAAAGAAGTCCAAACGACATGTCCTACGATCATAGTTATTTATTTTCAGAACCATAGCCTCTACTAATCTTGCAAAGGAAGCTGGGCTACACTCAAACAGAACGCACCCGAGTTGCCAAGAGACAAAACGGGTCAATATACAGGAATACTAGTATGAGTACAAGATTTAACACCCGCGTGTCCACCAGACATAAACAAAAATACATTTAATTCTTGTTACGGGACAAGACAAGTACTTCCATCCGCACCGAGACGAATGGGTAGTTTCCCGAGATACGGGAGCATTTAGTTTCTTACCCATACACAACGAAATATAAATTGAGTATAAGATAAACAAAATATAAATAAAAATATGGTGCGTCAGCCCTGCATAAAAAGTTAGTAAGACCCACCATCTTGAAAAAAAAATAAAGTTAGTATAATTTAATTATAAGTAACTTGCTGAAGAAGTATAAAAATACACCGTTTCATGCTTAAATAATTTGAATTGACCAAAACTTAAAGAACAAAAGTTGTACAGAATCAAATTTCCTAAAAGGTAGCATGACGAATTTAGTAGAAACTGAACAGGTTGAGAGAAAAACTTGATAGAAGAACCTAGACGGAATTCAACCGAAAAATCTGAAGCTGAAAATGAACAGAAACTGCCCTAAGATGATTTTTTTCGAAAAGTTCAAAACACAAAAAGTGTGTATAATAATGTTTTACTTCAGTTTACACGAAACCAATAAAAATGAGCTCGTTTCGTGGGTTAAAACAGCCTCTAAAATCTGCATTGCCGAAATAAATCAAAACTACTATAATCAAGATCATCGATTATAAGTTATAATCGATCTTTTTAATAAAAAGTTTAAACACAAAAGTTGTCTAGAGTCACGTATACATGCCTCTGCTCAAATTTCATAATTTATCGAGGTCGTTTACTATTTTTTAGGATATACAAATCAATACAATTCATACTATACCAATAAACTCGTAATTTAATTATTTGTACCTTAACTCCACCACTTCGGTCCTTCACTTCCGGCCTACACATATATCCCATATGCCTCCCATATACCTAACACCGCTTCGAAGCCAAACTTGCACGGGGATATCATCCCGAGTTTGACTTACACTCCCCGGATGGTTAGCATATACGTACGCGCGTAAATCAAAGCACTCGTCTACTCATGAGAACGAGGCAACAATATACATATGCAAAACAGCTCACTCATGAGAACAAACATAACAATGCCAAGCCTAAGGCATTCAAATAAATCTCATAATCCTCACTTTTTTCTATGCACTTTTTCTCACCAACGCTCAAATAAAACAATAATCCATTGAGTCATGGTGGAGTATAAGGAATTTATCTATGCGTTCCTAATTAATTTTAATTTTATATAACCATGAGTATGATTACAACCATAAAATAAATCCATATAAAAACCCTAAACATGGCATACACAACTAATCAAAATAATTAAAATCAATCAATCAACTGATAACCCTAAACCTTACATACACCACTAAACAAAATAATTAAAATCAATCAATCATCTAAAAACCCTAAACCTTATATACACAACTAATCAAAATAATTAAAATCGATCAATCATCTACATGCAAATATAAAATCAATTCAACATCAAATAAATAAAAACAACGAATTAAATATAAATCAAGGGAAGTGGGTTTTGTACTCACAATATTTTTTTGAAGATCAAAGAATTATTTGAAGAACTAATGAAACCACCAAAACAAAACTCTAATATTTTTTTCTTCCGTTTTCCTTTTTCTTTTTTTTTTTTTGGTTCTCCTCTTCCTCACCACTTTCTCTCCAAGCCGTCTCTCTCTTCTCTGCATACACTGCCTATGGTTTTGGATGAATCTCTCTCTCTCTCTCTCGTGGCTTTCTCTTTGCTGCCGCACCTCGCTTTCTTTTCTTTTCTTTTCTTTTGATAGATTACCTAATCCTATTCTAACCTAATAAACTATTATAATATATTATATTATATAATACAACATAATTATATATATATAAATATAAATATAAGATTAAATATATATATATATATATATATATAACATCTCTTTTTTATATAACAAATATAAATATATAAATATTTGGATTAATTATATATAATTAAATAACACATTAAATTAATTAAATACTACATTAAATTCTCATGTGACCACGTAATTAATAAAGTCAAAAATAAAATAAAGTAATAATAATAAATAAGACTTACGAAAAATTAGGTCGCTACAGGTATATTAGGTAGTCTTGCTGAGGTATCCTTCTGACCATTTGGCCTAGTTGCATATCGAAAAGCCATAGAGACTGTTCCAAACTAGGACAGGATGCTACCCGAATACAGGATTGCGTGAAACCACTTTGTTTGATTAGTGAACCCTAGTTCCTGACGAAACTAGGACAGGGTAACTTTACCTCCTCATAGGGTTATTTTGGCTCTTACTTAACTGGTATGTGCATATCAGTTGCAAGTTTGGTATCCGTTTTGGGGGCAGAATTCAGTGTTAAGTGCAGTTCTACAACTTTGATTACATCTGTGTTGGTAACATCATTAGCTGAGGTGCTATGCGGTTTCTAATTACTATTTTCTTTTTGCTTTTTTTCCTTTTTGCTAGGTAGTTTAACACCATAGCTTCAGAAAGTTAGGATATCCACCAAGTGCTCTAGACCCGAGTCAGAAGGCTTTGCAAAGCTAGAGATCTTGTTAGGGGATAGCCCGTGTTTACTTCGCTTCCACCGGTTACGAGACGGAGAAGAGTCAGGCAGAATTCACCGATCCAGTTTCTACAGCAATCACCCCTCAATTCACCTGCATCCAATCAGGCTCAAGGACAGTCTCCTACTTCTAGTCCAATACGAGATCACTCGCCTATTCCGATGACACAGTATCCCCCAGTCAGCATGGAGGAATTAATCCATCATCTTCAGCTGACAGTTGAAACTTTATAGCAAGACGCTGCTCGCCAAGTTGAGGTCACAGCTCGTCAAGCTGAGGTAATAAATAGGCTGCAACAACAACAACCATAGCCGGCAGCGGCTTCTGCATCTCATGCACCTTCTACGGGCATTCCAGTACCTGGAGCCACTATCCATACTGCTGAAAATCAGGGAAATCTGGCAGAGCCGATCCCACCACAAGCCTCCAAAATACCTGTGTATCAAACTGAAGCTCCATTTGAATTTGAGGTTGACCCAACTGTGCTTAAGGTCAACAAGTTGGAGAAGCTATTCAAAAGAGCACAAGGTGTTAATTCTATCCCCAACATAGAAGACGGGTATATCGACTCTGCAGTGACATTGCCAGATCGATTCAAAATGCCACACATTGATTGATTCGATGGCTCCGAAGATCCCATGGTTCATCTTCGATTGTTTTCAAACATCCTGCGGCTGATGGGCCTGACCAGATTGCAGAAGCTGTCTCTCTTTGGTCAGACCATGTTAGGAATAGCAGCCATATGGTATGCAAAGTTGGAGGATTCTGTAAAGCAGAATTGAAAGGAAATGACCGAGGCCTTTATTGCACAATACTCGTATAACACACAAATCGAGGTCACAACTCGTGATTTTGAGGTAACGTGCCAGAAAATGAATGAGGGCTTTTTAGAATTTGTGACGAGGTGGAGGACTAAATCTTCAATGATGACCACACGGCCTTTGGAGAAAGATTAGATAAAGATGGTAGGTTACAATCTGCACAGGAAATTGTTGCAGAAGATGATCATTCTACCTCTGTTCACATTCACTGAGCTCCATGAGATGGGGGTTCAGATTGAAGACGCCATGAAACAAGGGCTAATTACTGATGAGAAAGAGTAGGCAAAAAGGCCTTTTGTGCGCAGTTCCAATGCTACCACCGGTGGTAGTACAGCTACGCCGCTGTCGGATATGAGCGTTGTCACCACTACAACTAAGACCGCCAATCTCTTTGCCAATACAGCTCTACAAACTTCAACCAACCCTGCCCGATCCCAGAGCACCTTCATCCAACTCTACATGACCCTATCTCAAGCCATGAAGGTGTTGGTCAAAAAAGGGCACCTTAAACTATTAAAGCCTCGCCCACTACCTAATCCCCTCCCACCAAAACATAATCCAGCGAAGTACTGCGCGTTTCACCAGCAGCTTGGTCACGATACTGACCAATGTTGCAGACTGCGTCATGAGATTCAAGACCTCATTGACAACAAGGTGATCGCACCATCCTAGAAACCAAATGTAACTACCAACCCTCTTCCTGCCCACAATCAAATTCCCCCACCTCAAAATCTAAACCTAATCCATATATTGGCCATCCCCTACGACCCCAGCATATATATTACCCATTCCCACCTACCAACACCGACGGTGTTCATTCCTAAAAGCACAGATTTGTGCATGATGGACACATCCGCATTTCAACCTAAGCTGTAGTGGTGACAGTTGCAGTAAAAGAGAGGTTGGCCCTAGAGGAAAGTACGAGTCTATTGCTTAAGAGCTCTGAGGACTTGTCTAAGAGGGTGTACGATCTAAGCTGCTACATTGTGCAAACCGATCAAGTCAGGCCGGAATTGGTGTTGCCAACTGTAGTGGAGGTTAATGTGGTTAGGGAGGATGGCCCAAGCTAAGGGTTGGATGATTTGGCGGAACTTGAGGAGGATATAGACAACCTGTAGTTCTTTGACGAACAAGATCAAGAGGATGTGCAGATTGACTGGTTTATTTGAATGGATCAACCGACAACTCGGGGTGGCTGAGTGATGAGCCGGATAAGGAGGAAGGACCAGAATTGAAACCGGAGGAAAATGAAGCAGGAATTGCTATAGTGGCTGGAAAGGCTGATGAAAAGAGAAAACTGCCGGAGAACACCGGCGAGAAAAATTCAGCTCAAGAACTGGGCACTGTGAGTACTGTGGACACAGAACATGAAGCTGCACTGAAGTAGTTTACATAAAAAAGTGTTGAAGACAACCAAAAAGTAGTACTGGCTCAACGCCCTGTGGGGGGTACATGTGATGTGAAAGTGATCCAAACAGAGCCGGACAACTATTTGTCGGCTGTTGAAGGTGTATGGTGGGATGATAACGATCTACATCTAACTCACACCGACAAAGACTGGGGTGAGTGCCTTCCATACAACACGTGGTATGCGGAAGAGATAGATCACATGACAAAAAGTGGGCGGTATTTTAAGCCACCGCACTTAGATAAAGTTGAGGCATCTGGGAAAGACAGAGAGATTAAGAAACAGAAAAAGAAGCAGCTAGAAGAAGAGACGGTGTTAAAGCAGTTTAAGAAAATCCAAGCTGACATCTCAATTTAGGGTTTTCTCATGGCCTCCCGGGTACATCGACAGGCAGTACTGTCAGTAATGGACAAGGCTAAATTGTCCATTGACACTACCCCTGAACAGCTTGTGGGATTGGTCTTCCAGGTGGCATCGGGCCAACCCTAACCTTTTCTGACAAAGAACTGCCACCGAAAGGCTCAGCTCATAACAAATCCTTGTACATATCTGTTGAGTGCAGGGAAAAATAGGTACCGGTGGTGTTGATAGACACCGGTTCAGCTATCAATGTCTATCCTTCCCGCACATCTTATGCCATCGGCCTTAGACTGGCAGACTTTATGCCCACGACCTAAGTAATTCGGGCATATGATAATACAAGTAAGGAGGTTATAGGCACGGTGCAAACTAGGGTCCAGGTGGGCCCAACTCAGCAAGATGTCGAGTTCCATGTCCTAGACGTGCTGGCCACCTTCAACTTATTGCTAGGGAGACCCTGGCTGCATCATGTGAAAGCTGTCTCCTTCACTCTCCACAAAATGTTAAAGTACCCTTACGGGAAAGGAGTGGTAATTATTTTCGGAAATTCATCTCTCCATCTCTCGCCAGAGGTAACTACCTTAGTGTTGGAGATCACTTATGGCGAGGAGGATGTATTCCTCTCAGGGTTTACTCTGGCTGAGGCTCGGGTAGTGCAGACCATTTTGGCCGCAGATGAGGGCATGTATGTCAGCGCCTAATCTATCTATTTCATGAATAAACTATAGTATGTGCCAGGAATGAGACTTGGAAGAAGTGGCCGGAAAGGTGTTACAGCATTGACAGACATACCGCACAATCCATATGCCTTTGGTCTGGGTTATGTACCCACCAAAGACGACTGGATCAGGAAAAGGGAAGAGATAACAGGCAAAGCTAGAGCCAAGCAGGCCGAAAAACACTATGCGAAAATCCATAGGCCGATCCGGGGAACGCTGAATGGCTGCTTTGTTCGAGAGGAAGAAGATTTCCTCTTTTGCGGCTTTCCTAAGCCCTGGATGAATTCCGCAAAGCAGCGTGTCCCTAGATTCGAAATTTTCTTCGGCCTGCAGCTACAAGATAGTGATACCGAAGAAAAGAATGAACTAAGTATTGAAGCTGAACGGAGCATGGAAAATGACTCAAGCAGCAGTGAACTTGGAGTAGGGGCAGTACTGGCATGTCTCCTTACAGATCCTCCGGCTGACTCAGAGAACTTGGGGGATGACCTTACCATCTCCATGATCGGGGACCAACCGGGTGTGAACCCATCCAACAGCATTTTAGATGCATCAAAGGCACCATCTCTTATCTAGCTGCTAGAGGAGGGCTACCTGTCTAGTTCTGAGTTGGGTGATGAGCTAGAATCTGATTCCACTGAGTCTGTAGAGTCAAAATCAGATTTCGATTCTTTTGAGTCTGAGTCTGGTATTCCTGGGGGTGATAACCCAGATGCCCAGGTCTTGTCCAGGACCTCTTTTTCTTTTGCTTTTGAGTCGGTTGTAACCGAAGAGCTGGATCTTATAAATGAGAACGCTGCCAATTCTGAGTATTCTTTGTACCAATCGTTTATTGTATTGACCAAGATTTTTAGAATTTTAATGAAAATGAAGGGGAAAGAATTCCTTTGGTTTTGAAAAACTTAATTAATCGAGAGGATGAGAGGTTTGCAAAATCTTGTGCTGATGAAATCATTGCTATTAATGTGGATACTGAAAAGGATTCATGTTTGGTCCAGATCGGGTCCACATTGTCTTCGGAGGAGCGCGAGCACTTGGTCGCTTAATTAAAAGATTTCAAAGATATTTTCGCGTGGTCCTACGAAGACATGCCTGGAATTGATCCTAAGATTGTACATCATCGGATCCCTCTTAACCCCGAAGCCCGACCCGTCAAGTAGAAGTTGCGAAGAATCCGTCCAGATTGGACGTTGAAAATCAAGAAAGAGGTCACCAAGCAGATCAAGGCAGGTTTCTTGTTGGTATCTGAATATCCAACTTGGTTGGCCAACATCATCCCAGTGCCGAAAAATGATGGTAGAATCCGGGTATGTGTAGACTTCTGGAATTTGAACAGAGCCAGTCTGAAGGATGACTTTCCTCTGCCGCACATTGATGAATTAATGGACTTCACTGCGAGCCATGCATTGTTATCCTTTATGGATGAGTTTTCTAGGTATAATCAGATTCTAATGGCACCTGAGGACAAAGAGAAAATTGCGTTCACTACGCCGTAGAGTACCTACTGCTACCGGGTTATGCCGTTTGGGCTAAAGAATGCCGAAGCTACCTATCAGAGGGTTGCAACCACCATTCTACATGATATGATCCACAAAAAGGTCGAAATGTATGTGGACGACATGATTGTCAAGTCCAAAGAAAGAGAGGGCCACTACACCGCCTTGGAAAAATTCTTTTAACGGATCAAAGAGTACAGGTTGCGGTTGAACCCGCAGAAATGCACCTTCGACGTAACAGCAGGGAAAATGATGGGTTTTTTGATCACACAAAGGGGCATCGAAGTAGATCCTTCCAAAATCAAAGTCATCCTAGAAATGTCACCACCAAGGACTGAAAAGGAGGTGCGAGGCTTTCTGGACAAAGTGCAATTCATAAGACGGTTTATTTCCAAATTAACCTTAACTTGTGAATCACTTTTTGGTCTCCTGAAGAAAGGGAAGAAATTTCAATGGGATGATTGATATCAATTCGCCTTTGAGCAGGTTAAACAGTACCTCCGGAATCCGCCTGTGTTGTCGCCGCCAGAGCTAAGAAAGCTTTTGATTCTATACCTATTAGTGACAGACACGATTATGGGATACATGCTGGCTCAGGAATCTGAAGATAGGATAGAGAAAGCCATCTACTACTTGAGCAAGAAAATGCTAGAATACGAGACCTGCTATACTCAGTTAGAGAAAGCTTGCCTAGCCTTGGTATGGGCTACCAGAAAGTTGAGGCACTACTTGTTAGCTCACTCTACAATCCTGATTTCGAGATTAAATCCTATCAAATATCTCTTTGAGAAACCAGCACTTACGGGTAGGCTAGCCCGTTGGTTGCTTCTTCTCTCCGAATTGGATCTCAAATATGTCACCCGCAAGTCGATCAAGAGAAGAGCTGTATCGGAGTTCCTGGAAGATCACCCGATAGAAGGGGATGAGGCAGTGGAATACTTGTTTCCAAATGAAGCCATTTTGCAAATTGAGAAGGAGACTTGGACGATGTACTTTGACGGAGTAGCCAATCACTACGGTTATGGGATAGATATGTTGCTGATAGCACCCGACGACTCCCATATACCTTTAACCTTCAAACTCCAGTTCAAGGTGTCCAATAATGAAGCAGAATATGAAGCGTGTATCGCTGGTTTAGAAGCCGCCCTAGAACTAAGGGCAAAAAGGTTGGATGTTATTAGGGACTCGAACTTAGTTGTTTCTCAAGCAAATGGAGACTAAAAAGTCAAAAAAGAAAAGATGAAGGTTTATTACCAGACCCTAGACGTTCTGATTCCTAGGTTTGAAAAGCTGACTTTCACGTATCTACTGAGAGAGAACAAAAGGTTCGCTGATACTTTAGCAACTCTATCTTCTATGGTAGACATCCCACTTGGAGTCCGGATGCGTCCGATTATCATTGAGTAGAAATACACACTGGCCTATGAAACTATCTCCGCAATAGGTGAAGCGCAAGACAAAAACCCTTGGTACTACGATATTTGGAACTTCTTGGAAAATGAGATTTATCCACCAAGGGCAAATGCCAAGGAGGAAAGGAGAATACGACGAATAGCCATCCAATTTATCATCTGCAAAGGTAAACTGTATAAAAGAGGTCATCTGAGAATGCACAAGTTATGTGTCGAAAAAGAGAAATCAAAACACTTAATGGAGGCCATCTATGAAGGAGAGTGCGGAGCACACATGAACGGAGTGATGCTAGCCCGAAAGATTCTCAGACAGGGTTACTACTGATCCACCATGGAGGGAGATTGTATTGGTTTTGTTTGGCGATGCCACAAATGCCAAATTCATGCTAGTCGCATGAATATCCCGCCGTCAAAATTATACAACATGACTTCGCCATGGCCTTTCTCGGTCTGGGGGATCGACGTCATCGGTGCAGTCACACCAAAAGGGTCGAATGGGCATGAATACATCTTGGTGGCAATTGATTACTTTCTAAAGTGGGTAGAAGCTCAGTCCTATGCAATATTGAAAGAATTGCATATGGCCAAGTTCATCAAGAATAATATCATTTGTCGGTACAGAGTCCCAAACGAGATCATGTCAGATAATGGCTCTTACTTCAAAAAAAAAGTGATAGACTTGTTGGAAAAATACAATGTGGCTTTCCATAAGTCATCTACATACAGGCCGCAAACTAATGGAGCTGTTAAAGCCACCAACAAAAACATCAAGAATATCTTGCAGAAGATGGTTGAGACCTACAGGGATTGGCTAGATAAATTGCCATTCGCACTCTGGGGCTATAGAACTTCAATCCGGACATTTACAGGGGCAACTCCTTATTCTCTTGTCTATGGAATGGAGGCTGTTTTGCCAATTGAAATAGAAGTCCCATCGCTGCAAGTTATGGCTGAGTGTCAGATAGCAGAGGTGGACTAGCAACAAAGCAGATTTGAGGAACTGATGCTCTTTGATGAGAGAAGGCTGAAAGTATTGTATCACGTTCAAGGCTACCAGCGCAGAATTGCTAGGGCTTTTAACAAGAAAGTTAAGTCCCGGAATCTCAAAGAGAGAGATATGGTCCTGAAAGACAACTGAGCTCCCATTCATGACCCTAGGGGCAAGTTCAGACCCAATTGGACTGGTCTTTACATCATCAAAGCTATCGAGTTGGGTAGAGCTATTATTCTCATAGACTTAGATCGCCTGGAATTTTCACAACCAATCAACATGGACAAGTTAAAGAAATACTATCCCTGAGAGGCTCACTAGGCCGAAAACCCGGAAAGGCGACCTAGGAAAAGTTAGAGCATAAAAAATTAGAAATAAAGAAAAACTGAGCTCGCAAGGTTGAAGACCCTAAAGGGCGACTTTGGCAAAAGTTAGAGTGCAAAAGGAGAGAGTTAATACTCGAGTGAACCTGAACCGAACTACGTAAGGCCTGATTCCCATCTTTGGGATATGTAGACAACTTCATCTTGAAGTTCGGCCGTAATCATCTCCAACTCAACTGTCCTGTCCATGTGTCTGGTCAAGTCATCTTTGTCTATCCTTTACCTAAGAGTTCGATTGTGATCTTCATTCTGAGAGGAGCTGGTTACAATGCAGAGTAGTGGTGTTCAAACAAGGGCATTTCTGATCTTTTGATTCGGGGTTGTACATCTTGAAAACTAATTCCGTGCATGTCAGGTGGTGATCCTTTTCGAAAATGGTTTTGAAAAGTTTTAATAAAAGTTGATTTTGTTCAAATTTTACCTTTTACAACTTAGACCATTTTTGGACCAAAAAGAAAATTTTCAGTGCTCACAACTTTAATTTCATTGATTTCAACATAAAGTTCTCCAACTCTCTGATACAAATCAAAGTTGCTTTTATTATATCGAAAAAAACTTGAAAAGAAAGGTCAAAGCAATAAACTAGGGGCATAGGTAAGTCAGGTGCTCCTGCGTCCTCTGCTCATGCTTATGGAAGTTTCTGACGCCAAAGTGGGCCCAATTTGTGCCTCATTCTCGAGCCAAGCTAAGCTTTCGCCAGAAAGGGCATAACTGAAACTAGGGATAGGGGCCAGAAGCTCTCTCGTCCTCTAAGTAGTGAGATACCTAGACAAGTGTGAACCACGGATGGAAAATGAAACTGGGTATTCTACCCCTCCTCTGGGTGGGTTTGATCATGCCTGAACTGACGTCTGAATTGGAAAGGGAAATAGAACACACAATGCGTGAGGCCAATCAACTGTATGCCAGGCTGTCAAGCCATGCTGTAGCTCATCTCGATTAGATTAAGCTAGGGGCAACGCCAAGCTACGTCAGCAGCAAACCTGTTGCACATCTAGTTGCACCACTATCCCTCATTCGGGAAATCCACTAGTCGGTGCTTACCCTTGAAGAACCACAGCAAGATAGCAACTTTTCTGAGCTAAAACCAACTTTTGAGTCCAAGCAAAACCCTCAGGTACCTCAGCAACAAGATTGTGGTGTTTGAGTAGGTGTTTGTGTGCAAAAGTGTGAAGAAACAACACTTTTAAGCACAAATATAGAGAGAGAGGGATATGCTTAGCCCTAATATTTTCTGAACCCTCAAATAGGGGGGAGGGAGCTCCCCTTATATAAGCAATGCAAGCAAAAGCTTGCTTGACAAGCTTAAAGCTTGTTGCAATCCCTCCATACACGTGTATGGAGGATGGCTCCAATGCCCCATAGCTGGCACAGTTGGCACCAAAAATATCTGCAAAAGCAGAAAAAAGGCCGTAGACCACTTAGGGTGGTCGACCGACCACCCCACCTAGTCAACTGACCACAAAAAGTGGTCTACAGGGGAGAAAACTGGCTGGCAGGGGAGAAAAAGGGTCTACAAAGAGAGGAGAAGGTGGTGGCAGGCTGTAAACCACTTAGGTTGGTCGACCGACCACCCACCCTAGCTGACCGACCACAAAAAGTGGTCTACAGGGGAGAAAACTGGCCTACAGGGGGGAAAACTGGTCTACACCCCTGTTCCACCCTCCAGGAAAAGGGTAACAAGGTTTGGTTCAAAAACAAACCAAAAGGAAGAAATAAAAGAGTCCAAGACAAGACACTCAGCCGAAAGTCCCGAAAACTAGTCTATGGGCCACTATAAGTGGCCTACAAGAGGGAAAGGTAGCAGTTAGATGTAAATGGAGAAATTAGGGTTGAAAGTTAGGAGGAAGAAGAAGAAGAGAAGAGAACTTTTTGTATATATTGAAAAACAATTAATTGTCTCAACTTTACATCACTCAAATATATATAAAAACCCTAAACAAGCAATATGACCATCGTACCCTCAACTTAAGTAAATATTAACAAGAGAACAAAAATAACTAAAAATAACTATTCTAACACTCCCCCTCAAGCTGGAGCATAGAGATCGAACAGGCCCAGCTTGGCAGACAAACGAAGAAACGAAGGCCGAGCCAAAGGTTTGGTGAGAATATCACCCAATTGATCCTCAGAACGAACATAAGGAGTCACCAGTTGCTTGCGGAGTAAGAGATCACGAATAAAATGGCAATCAACTTCGATATGTTTGGTGCGTTCATGAAACACAGGATTATTGGCAATGAAGATAGCAGCCTGATTGTCACAAAACATGCTCATAGGAGTGGAAACAGAAAAGCCAAAATCGTGGAGAAGAGACTGAACCCAGAGCATCTCAGAAGCAGTATGAGCCATGGCACGATATTCAGCCTCGGCACTAGAACGAGCAACAACAGGCTGTTTCTTGCTACGCCAAGTGACAAGATTACCACCAACGAAGGTACAATAGCCTGAGGTGGAACGGCGGTCAGTCTTATTACCAGCCCAATCAGCATCACTGAAGCCAGTGACAGACAAGGAGGAAGATGGGCGATAGAGCAACCCCCGACCTGGAGCACGCTTTAAGTATTGCAAGATACGACACACAGCCACAAAATGGGGTTGGCGGGGAGCATGCATAAACTGACTGACCACACTCACGGCATAGGTAATATCTGGACGAGTGACAGTGAGATATATTAACTTGCCAACCAACCGACGATAACGACCAATATCAGGAAAGAAGTCGCCAGTGTCACCATCAAGCTTGATACTAGAATCCATGGGAGTATCACTGGGACGAGCGCCTAAGAGACCAGTCTCAGTAAGAAGATCAAGAACATACTTCCGTTGAGAAAGAAACAAGCCCTGAGAAGAGCGGGCAACTTCAATCCCAAGAAAATACCGAAGATGGCCCAAGTCTTTGGTGTGAAATTGTTGACCCAAATACTGCTTCAAATCAGCAATACCATTGGAGTCACTCCCTGAAATGATGATGTCATCCACATAGACAATAAGAACAATACTCCCAGTAGACGAGTGGCGAACAAAAACAGAGTGATCAAAAGTGGAACGGTGAAAGCCATAGGCAAGCACAACAGCACTGAAGCGATCAAACCAGGCACGAGGGGACTGCTTAAGACCATACAAGGCCTTCCTCAATCGACAAACAAGATGCTCTTGGCCGGGAACAACATAGCCAGGGGGCTGATCCATATAGACCTCCTCGTGGAGATCACCATGGAGAAAAGCATTCTTGATATCCAGTTGATATAAAGGCCAAGACTGATTAACGGCAACAGAGAGAAGAATCCGAACAGAGTTAAGACGGGCCACAGGAGAAAAGGTCTCCAAGTAATCAACACCATAGGTTTGGGTGTAGCCTTTAGCTACCAGGCGAGCCTTAAGTCGCTCAACAGTTCCATCAGGAAGATACTTAACAGTATAAATCCAACGACAACCCACAATAGATTTGCCAGATGGCAGAGGGGTAAGGTCCCAGGTCTGATTTTGATGAAGAGCATGCATTTCCTCATCCATGGCAGACTTCCAACTAGAGATGGACATAGCCTCCAGATAGGTGCGAGGAATGGAAATACTAGACAAGCTACAAGCAAAAGAGTGAAGACCAGGAGAGAGGCGATCATAAGAAACGAAATGAGCAATAGGATGTTGAGTGCAAGTGCGTTTACCTTTGCGGAGTGCAATAGGAAGGTCATCAGATGGTAGAGCAGCAGGTGGAACAGGGGCCTCAGACGAAGGAGATGAACTGGTCGGGCCATAAGACACAAGGCGACGAGCTTGAGACCGTTGATAAACCTGCAAAGGAGGGGTAGAAGGGAGAGGAGATGGAGAGGATAGAGGAGTGGATGTGGAAGGAGCATAAGAGGGAAGAGTAGGAGTGAGAGAGGCTGGCTCCCCCTCACGAGAAGAGAGAAGATCAGTAGATAACTGTTGCCCAGAGGAAGAAAAAAATGGAGTAGACTCAAAAAAAGTTACATCAGCACTGACAAAGTAGCGACGAGACTCAGGATGATAACACCGGTACCTTTTTGAGTGCGAGAATAACCTAAGAACACACACTTGCGTGCACGAGGAGATAACTTATCCAACCCAGGGTCAAGAACATGGACAAAGGCTACACACCCAAAGATGCGAGGAGGCAAGGGAAAAGGAGATGTGGTGGGATATAACAGAGAATAGGGAGATGTGTGTACAACACTTGAGGGCATGCGATTGATAAGCAAACAAGCAGTGAGAACGGCATCGCCCCAAAACTGTTTGGGGACATGCATATTAAACATCAGGGTGCGAGCAACATCTAGCAAATGGCGGTGTTTCCGCTCTGCAACACCATTTTGTGGGGATGTATGAGAACAACTAGTTTGATGAATAATACCATGAGCATCACAAAAGGTAGTTACAATAGATTGCACATATTCTAAGGCATTATCAGACCGAAATATCTTAATACGTTTGCCAAATTGAGTAAAGATCTCATTATAAAACTTAGAGATGATAGAAGGCAAATCAGATCTTTGTTTCATTAAAAACAACCAAGTCATCCGAGAGTAATCATCCACAAAAATAACAAAATAAAAGAACCCATTAACAGTGGGAGTTCTAGAAGGACCCCAAATATCTGTATGGACAAGAGCAAAAGACTCAGACACACGACTAACACTACGACGAGGAAAAGAACTACGATGATGCTTCCCAAATTGACAGGCTTCACACTCAATCTGAGAAACATGACTCAAACCCGGAACAGCTAACTTGAGCTTGGCCAAGGAGGGATGACCCAAGCGAAAATGCCACTGAAGAGGTGATACACTAGCACTCAACACAGCAGATGGAGGAGGAGAAGAAGTCTCAGCGTCCAAAAAGTATAAGCCATCCTTCTCATGCCCCGAACCAATCATCCTCTTGGTCTGGAGGTCCTGCAAAACACATGAAGTAGGAGAAAATGTTATCGAACAATGGAGAGCTTGAGTCAATTGGCTAACAGAAAGCAAATTAAATGGAAATTTAGGAACATAAAGACCAGAAGGTAAGGACATGGATGGAGTGGGATGAAGAGGACCTTGACCACAGACAGGCCGAGAAGATCCATCAGCAAGTACAATGGTATGATCAACAGGTCGAAGAGTATCAAAAAGAGAGGAATTACCAGAGACATGAGAACTAGCACCAGAGTCTAGGAGCCAAGGCTGAGAGGACTTGGCCACACATGCAATATTACCTGAACTAGCCATGGTAGCAGTAGAGGATGAAGGTAGATTAGGCCGGAGAGACTGGACAAGGGCAGTAAGCTCACTAATTTGAGTAGTGAGTGTCTCATGCGAAGTAACAGGAGAAGCATCCGAGCCAATGGACAACAAGGAAGACTGTGAGGATGGGACATCCATAACCTGATGGACATGATCAGGTCTGCCATGCTTCTGCCAACACCAAGGTTCAGTATGACCTTGGGAACCACAATGAGTACACTTGCGATCTCCACGTGTACGAGAACCAGGTCCAACACTACTTCCACCACGGAAACCACCACGTGTGCCACCACTACGAGAACCACCTCCACGAGAGCCCCGTGAACCAGAAGAAGAGCTCCGGGAACCAGAAGAACTATGAAAACCCCCGCGAGTAGACCATTGATCACCACTACTAGAAACCAATGCAGAAGATGATAAAGACGAGGACCCAGTAGTGGATTGTGCTTGTCCCAATGAAGAACGTAACAGCCTAGAATAGGCATTGGCAGCGGAAGGTAGAGTGTCACTGGCAAGAATCTGATCTTTGAACCCTCGCAATTCAGGATCTAAGCCAGAAAGTAAAGAAGCCATCATAAACTCCTCCCAATGTTGTTTCTGCTTGGTCACATCAGTAGTGAAAGGTCGATGCTGCAGTAACTGATCCCACAAAGTCTTGAGACTACTATAATAATCAGGGAGAGACCGACCAGATTGACGCATAGCAAAAATCTGTTCATATAACTCGTAGACCCGAGAGACATTACTTTGATTTGAAAAGGACTCAGCAAGGGAGTCCCAAATGGCCTTAGAAGTATCACAAAATTCCACGGTAGTAGCAACCTGTGGTTCCAGACTATGCCAAATCCAACCCATCACACAGGAATCCTCACAACACCAATCATCATACTTTTTATCATCAGTAGGAGGAGGGAGTTCACTAATATAGCGGGACTTCTTCTTACCTCGTAAGAAAATCTTAACAGCATGGGCCCAAGCCAAATAATTAGCACCATTCAATTTCTTTGTAGTGATAGATTTAGGCAGATCATCATCCTTACCCATAGTTATAGCCTTAGCCTCAATCTCAACCATAATGATCAACCACACAAAAAAAACAGGCAAAATAGAGGAGAATACAAGTCTGTCAACCAAGTTTGGACCCAAATAAGACCAACACAGCAACTCAACTCTAGCAATCAATAAAGAGAGGACAAATATCCCTTGCTAGATGGGTTTCAGCCCTTATATAAGAACCTTCAATAGGTAGAACCGAAGAAACAAGGTGACTGGACCAGAAATAGCCAATAATCGAACATAATATCAATCCAGCAGTAGTAAAACAACAAAGTAAGATCAAAGACCCTTAGAGGGATGATTTTCGGCTCCTAGGGAAGTGAGCCCAGCAAGAAAAACCAGAAAAAAATAGTCCCAAAGGCAGATTCAAAAAAACAGTCCCAAAACACGAAATACTTTCAAAAATCGAAAACTCACATCAGGGGTGATCAAAAAAATCCACAAAAATCACCATAAATCTCAGGAGAAATTTCGAGTCTAGGGGTGAAGGACCCATCCGTACAGTGCTTACGTCATGCTGACGTCATCGTACGGCTGATGACATCAGCACGTCTCGGTCACCTCAGATCGATCGTTAGAATCTGTAGATACCTTTCTAATGAAGAAGAGATTGCTCTGATACCAAGTTAGAATGTAAAATGGAGAAATTAGGGTTGAAAGTTAGGAGAAGAAGAAGAGAGAGAAGAGAACTTTTTGTATATATTGAAAAACAATTAATTCTCAACTTTACATCACTCAAATATATATAAAAACCCTAAACAAGCAATATGACCATCGTACCCTCAACTTAAGTAAATATTAACAAGAGAACAAAAATAACTAAAAATAACTATTCTAACAGTAGCCTACGGCTACAAAAAGTGGCCTACAAGCCTCTGTCTTCCTCTAGGCAAAGGCAGCAAGGCATGGTCCAAAAACCAGGCCAAGAGGAGAAAGTTAAGAGGTCCCGAGACAAGGCGCCCAGCCGAAGGCTCCGGAAACTCAAAACGAGCACAAACATGCACAATCATCGAGCGGTCAATCGATGACGTCTGAGTCTTAAGGTCGGTCAAAAATGGGGTGTCTACAGAGCCTTATAACCAACACAGATGAGGCAACTCTAAGCGATGTAGGACACATTCCAACACACCCTCCTAGACCACAACATACACTAGCCAGACAAATGACACACCAATCACAGGCACCACCATTGATGAAGGTGTGGCAGAGCTCGTCCTTGGAGAGGAAATAAACAAGGTTGTTAACCGTTATATTGATGAAAGTGTGGGTTGGCCTTTTCAATTGAACGAGAAAGGGAACGTGGTACGCCACATGCTCTAAAATGTAGTATGATAGGTGTTGACTTTAATAGATGACATTATACAATTTAAGTTAGAGTAATATTCTTTTAACAATTAAGCATCTGATAAAATATAATTTTTTTCCCAAATTAATTATATAGCAACACATTTCTATGAGCATCATGACCCATTTTTGACATTTTCTCCTATCAAAACTTGACTAACCTTAGATTTTAATTCATTGCATTTGATTTTTTTTTCCTCCTAAGGAAACATTTAAGGAAATATATTGGAAAAAGTTTTGGGATCACTTCGAAATTCGGATCACTAAATTCACCATTTTGGGATGATAATATTCCATGTTTTGAAACATGTGTTCCAAAACATGATTCGCTAGGGTATTTGTGTTTTCTGATAAACACTGAGACTAACTATGCATGCTCAATAAGAATTCCAACACAAATTAAGGTTATTTTGATGAAGCATATATAAGAGATGTGGACTTATGCTGGATTATGTGTTTATCAGGTACCTTCATCCTTTATGGTGCAATCAACCTACTGGCTATCTTGTTCATTGTTATGGTGGTTCCTGAAACGAAAGGGAGAACTTTGGAACAGTTACAGGCCGCCATCAATATTTAAGAAAAAGGACGAGAAGGAAGAGCCATTATTTCCAAATAATTTTTAATTTGAAATTTTGAACCTCATTGCACTTCTTAAGAGACAGAAGATGGTTCAAAGCCACAAATGAAAGATGGAACTCAGTGTTTGAACATTTTATCCGTGAGAAATAAGTGAAATCATCAAGGTTTACTTTATGTCTCCCAAGATTTTATATAATTCATATCATTTTGACTTACTTTTTTTTTCATAGCATCATAAATGGAAATCACAAAGCAATTATATGTAACTCAACTGTTTCCATCTGCTTACACTTTTTAGGATGTTTTTCAATTATCTCTATGAATTAAGTCACCACGAACAGATAAGACTATTGAATTTCACATAGTTTAGTAAGAGGTTTTGCCATTTCGGATCCATGGCATCTCACCCACCCACAAACTAGTAACTATGTTTCAACTTCTCTTTGAAAAGCATATAATGAAATCCTGTTTATGAACTGATAAACAGACACACAAACACGTGTTTTAGTAAGGAAAAGGTAGATGCTATGTATGATCAAGTCATGTTTTTTATTGATAAGAAAATCGACAGTTGTATAGTTAGCTTTGGCATAATGTTATAACTACTGCAACAATCTGGACCAATCGTTTGACTCATCCAGGCCTAAATAGAGGTTGATAATGGAGATTTATCCAAATTCCAGATAATACATACTGAAAGAACTAATAGCTAGAAAATGTCTACAATTACAATTTCAAGCCTTGTGAGCTAAGCTAGGGATAGTAAATATTATTTTTTGTCCTTCCCCTCCCTAAAATGACAACTTATATCCTAATTGCAAATTCTTTATGTGGCTTCTAGATAACTTGGTTTAAGCTCCAAGTAAAAAATATATATTTTTTACTTGTATTCATGATGTCATGCACCTAAAATGCATATATGGTGTGATTACTAACCACCTGAATTATTTAATTAGACGAAGAATTAACATGGCAAACAAGCAGGATTAAAATCTCTTTCTACATAGTCTTATTAATAATTATTTATTAATTAATTGAAAAAAGCTGGAAAAACTGGCCCAAGAGCAATTGCCAAACAAGCATCATTTTCATAGCAACAACTAGTTTGATTAGGCAGTCAAAATTAGCATGGTAGTCAGGTAATAAACAGTTTTTTTTTTTTTTTTAAAAGAGCTTTCTTTCCGAATATGTCATATTTTCTTGGGTGAATGCTTTAGGGGTGTACAAAAGAAGAATTGTGACTAAAGTGGTGTTTGAATCTTAGATTTGCTTAGAGAAAAGAAAAGGATAAAGAAAAGATATGAATAGAAAATTAAGAGGATTATTTTTCTTCTTTTGTTTAGGTTAAGAAAATGAATCGATATTTGTCAACAAATTGTTTTTTTGTTTAGTTACTCGTAAAATAATTTTATTTTCATTTAATTTTACTTTCTCTTGAAAATCTAAAGCATTGAAAAAAAAAAAAAAAAAAAGAAGATGAGAAGAAGAGAGCTAGTCTATTTATAAAGGGCAAAGGAAAACCCCAAAGTTCCAGTGGCATGACAAACCATCAACATCTTCGGTGACCCAAATTTATTTAGTAGACCGAAGGCCCAAGGTGCACATTATTATTGGGCCAGATCAAATTTATCAACTTCTTGAAAAGGCCTCTATAGTTCAAAACACATTTACTTTTTTCACTAATCCTAGTTTACATTGTCGATTAATTTTGGAAGCAATTACGAGCAGGTCATGTGAACTTGACTTATTTATCAAAAAGTCTTACTCTAACTTTCACTGTAATGTTTTTTTTTCAAACATACGATTCAACTACTTACAGTTCCTACATCATATTTTAATACTAACACACACAAATAAACTAAAAATTAATCTAAACTCACAAACAAAAGTCAAAATATCTCAATCATTTATCAGATAAATTTATCTGTATCATGACTAGTATCAAATAATCATTCTACAAACACAAAACATGTCTAAAAAGTCTATATAAAAAAATTATTATCAAAAAGAGAGACAAATATGTTCCAAAAAAAAAAAAAAAACTCAAAACATATCAATAAAGAAGTCCAGTCAATAATACTTGTTGGTAATTATACTCTACTTTTGTCCCATAGCACCTTCCCTTGTGAGTCTGACCCATCATCAGCAGAGGAAGTTGTAAAACCAACCAATGACAGGGATGACGGCGACGGCGACAAGGATGACGGATGTTGATGCAAATTTTGTTTCCAAACTACATCTATGAGAAAATCGATGGTTTTCCCTGAATTGTAGCTGACTTTTTGGCAGATTTGTTTTTGTTGTTTGTTTTGTTTGGTTGTTTGTTTGGTCCTTTAAGGTCTTATTATTTCTATTTTAATCTTGCAGTTGTTTGTTTTATTTTAATATAACTGCTTTTCCCGTTCCTAAAAATAATAAAAAACTAAGGTGCTGCTAGGTTGAATCTACAATGAAAAACAAATTTGTTTGTGAGCATTACCTTCAATGTGACTGATTCTTTCAATGATATATATGCGGCCTAGAAGGGGGACTGAAAAATTACTATGGAGCCCACCTAAACCCCACATGTCTTTTTGTCTAATTAAATGTTTGATTGGAAAAAACAAGTGAAATTAGTATCATGGTAATCATGAGATTAATCAAATCACTTATTATTCATTGGAACTTATCCCATATTAATGTTTTTTCTTATCTTTCCTTACAATGAGTTCAACTATCAATTCTCATATTTGGATTTTGGATCTTGTTTTGAAGAATGGTAGGTGAAAATGTTTGCACAAGACTACATGGCTGCTCTAGCTTAACCAAATTCTTTCTTCTTCTATTTTTTTTTTTTAGTTAAGGCTTTTGTCATACACGCCCAAACACCACATGTTTTTCTTTTCTTTTCTTTTCTTTGGTAGGACATATGGGGTTGATTATTTGTTTTATATCAACTTAATCCAAAATTAAACAAATCAAACTAAGACAGTACAATCAAAAATGAATTTGGTGTCTGTCACTATAACTCCATCATATTCAATTGAATTTTTCTGACTTCAGCGCAACACAATTAAAACAGTAAAACTGCTCACATGCATCGAGATTGTGTTGAGTTGGATGCCAAACAGAATACTTCATTTCAAGAATAGCTTTGGGAAACTGGGACCACATATGCACTTTCCATCTGTTTCATGCAAGAAAGTTATATGAGAAAATTTCCTCTAGCCATCGTATTATTTTATAGAATTTAACAAGGGTAGGACAGTTGTCAACTTGTCACTTTCTTTTTAGCATCTTCCAGCTAGGTATTTCAGACTGTTAA